>JAJSOF020000003.1:14145701-14358201 GCA_025594305.2 Periplaneta americana | reverse complement strand
TCGTCGGAAATTTTGACACTGTTAAAAAAAAGAATGAGGTGGTCATTTTCACTGAGTTCCATAAAGAAGGGTTACAGAACGTTGGATGTGTTTGTGCATCTTTGTGCCGGTGCAATGCGGGCTAGGGCAGGGAGATGCACTATCATCTTTATTTTTTAACTTTGCTTTAGAATCGCCATTAGGACAATCCAGAAAAACAGAGAGAGTATGGAATTGAACGGGTTACATCAGCTACTTGTTTATGCGGATGACGTGAATATGTTAGGAGAAAATCCACAAACGATTTAAAAATAGTACATTATGCAACGAGCCTATAATGATAGTAATTAAGACGAGAGGATGTTTATGAAACGAGCGCAAGCGAATTTCATAATTTTCATACGAGCGTCTTAATTACCATTACAGGCAAGTTTCATACGACTTTTTATGCTCGACCATATTTCTAACTTGAAATTATTCATAAGTATTCATGTAATATTATTCTTATGTGACTGGGGAGCGAACTGACCTTGTACAACCTCGTAAATTGTGAGATGTGCGCAGACGCGAAAGTATTGATTTTTTCCGGGCAACGAATGTCGACGACTTTGATATAATCTAGAGAGTAAGATAAACGTTAAACTTGATATAACCTTGAAATTTATTTATTTATTTAAATTTAAATATACAGAATAAAGAATATAACTTAATTACAAACAAACAAGAGAAATAGAAATAAAATAATACAAACAATATAAAACAGGAGATACAGTACTATTAACAAAATTTGAGACCGAATGAGCAGCGCTCGTGTTCGGTCGCAGTTCAGATATAATATTAATAGGCCTATAAGAGAATATAAAATAATATATAGAATATAATAAAAATAAATTGAATTCGACATTGAAAAACGAGATGACAAATTGAATTTATTTGAACATTATTTACAATTAACGCTAATTATAATTTCAAGGGAAAAATTGTTCCGGGATCGATACCCGGCTCCGGAACAATTTTTCCCTTGAAATTATTCAAATCTGCTTTACAGGGAGCTTCACCTGAAAGACTAGATTTGCAACGCTAATTATTATAGTAACAGAACATAACCTTCTGCGACAGTATTGGATTTCCAGCCTGCGTGAAGTTCTGCTAGTTGTCTTTCGATTGCATATCCGAGAATAATCGAAAACCTGAACTTTAATGAATAAGTGTACTTTAATGAAATGCATTAAAGGACTGTTACCAGGTGTATAATTACTACATTTCGGCATGGTCGAGCATAAATATAATTTCAAAACTATAGCCCCAATGACACGGAATTTTACACAGTTCATCCATCGTATTGTAAGTACATTTATGTAGTTTAAATTTAATACATTTTGAATGAAAATTGTATATGTTTTAAAAATCATATAACCGTCCTCTTAAGGGGGAAAAAATTGAAAATTTATCGATTGTAGTTATGTGATCATCTCTAAATGCAGGAGATTATCGTGTCGATGCGGGAGAACGAAAGTCATGAGTAGGCTTCAAGACTTCGGACCCGATAGAGCAGTTCAGTGGGATATCCGCATAACGGCGTACTGAGTATAGTGGTAAAGCGTACAGTGGGTGGGGGTACTGTAGAATGAATGCCAACAAATACGCAAAAGAAAACGCTCTGGATTTGAAGGTTCTGACGAATAATCCGGTTCTCATACTAACCTTTTTTCAAACTGTGTCTGAAACTATTACACGGTTAGAAAAGTCAGAGCAAGAGATGCCGGAAGCCCTCAAATTAGTTGAGGAAACGACACAGAGAATTAATGAGACATCAAGTACACCGGTCACTGAACGTGTAAAACAGAAGTGGAAATCAATTTTATGTAAAAATAACGGATATGGAACATTGTATAACATAAACAAATTAGTGGACATAGAGTCACCCGAGAATAAAGGACTGTCTCTTAGAGACTGCGATGACGCTAGGTTTTTTCGTTTTGCTCCTATCACGTCATGCGACGTAGAGCGCAGCTTTTCACAGTACAAACTTTGGCAGATAACCGAAAAAGATTTACGTTTGAGACACTGAGAATGTATATTGTAGTAGGTACATTGCAATTCGGTACTGTAACTGCACTTCCTAAAGACGATCAATAGGATAAATGAAAAAATTAAAAATGCCACATGTTTATTTCCACCATTAACACTGTGTATAATTAAACACAAATACTTATAAAAGACAGGAGAATAAATGCTTTTCACATTCTTTTGACATTATCATTGTGTAATGTATACTTACTTTCAGAATGTACATATGTAAGGGGTTGTTGGACAATATAAGGGGTTGTTGGACAATAACTTCATTTAGGTCAAAATTACATAAATTCTTACTTAACAGATGAATTGCTGATTAATATGTGTTACTTATAATGAAACTAACATCTGTACATTCTTATTATTATTATCATTAATTTCTCTAAATAGATTTACAAAACCTCTAATGGCAATTAAATTAATATTCTCATTATAGAAATAGAAATATATGTATTCTCCCTGTAACATAGTCCTAGTAAGGTTATATTAAATTAAATTCTCATCATTTTACTAGCTGTTTCAAATATTAAATTAATTATAATTCATTGAATTAAATTATCTCATAAATTAAGTTACTACTTTACCTTATAGATTTATCTAAATTTAAATAAATGTGTAGTGAAGAATATTGCTGGAGAACCTTTTAAGTGTAGAGTAAATATTTGTAATTTAAATTTATGTATTGTATTGATTAAGGCTGGTTGAGTGGAAGAGAAGGCCTTATGGCCTTAACTCTGCCAGCGAAAATAAAGCATTATTATTATTATCATTATTATTATGTGTGTGTTTCCCCATACTACCGTACTCTGCTCTAAATAGCAACGTTGTTACCTCAATACATCTGTATCTACCTGCAGCGAGTCAACAACCTATAGTGCATGCACAGTAAACTTATTGTATCGGGTCCAAAGTCTCGAAGCCCGGTCATTAGCTAATTTTGGGCGACGCGCGCATTATGCATGGAAGGTGTTAGGTGTTAGGCACAAATTGATGACAACAAACCTACAGCAGCGACCTGCTTTTGATACAGTTTGTATCTTGACCGAGCAGTAGGCGTAATGTACAGGGCTGATTATTTTCGTGCATGTAGGCCTACCTTAAGCATCTTTAATCTGCATCTGGCAGGTATTACACAGACGCTATCATAATCTCTGCTACAGCAGATAAGAATTCAATTCACTAGTCATTGTGTGTCAGAGATCTACCTACACTGTTTCCTTTGTCATCATACCCCTGGAGGTCGTCTTCCTTCTCGAATTTACCAGAACCAACCCGAGGCCAACGACCTAGCTGTTCTTGGAAAGTTGTGGTATGAAAGAGACTTCAAGAGCTCCATTAACCAGTCAACCCCGGGGTCTACAACCAGGGAAGTTGCCGTATTTCATCCCGCTATCTTGTTTTAATGGGAGTGAGAAGTATCCACTGCTGTAATTTTGAGGAAACCACTATGCTTTAAATTTATGATTATACTGAGTATACATAAGCCTACCTATAAAAAATTGGAGATTTATCTTTGGAAGAGGTGAAAAAATTCAAATATCTTGGAGCAACAGTAACAAATATAAATGACACTCGGGAAATTAAACGCAGAATAAATATGGGAAATGCCTGTTATTATTCGGTTGAGAAGCTTTTGTCATCTAGTCTGCTGTCAAAAAATCTGAAAGTTAGAATTTATAAAACAGTTATATTACCGGTTGTTCTGTATGGTTGTGAAACTTGGACTCTCACTTTGAGAGAGGAACATAGGTTAAGGGTGTTTGAAAATAAGGTTCTTAGGAAAATATTTGGGACTAAGAGGGATGAAGTTACAGGAGAATGGAGAAAGTTACACAATGCAGAACTGCACGCATTGTATTCTTCACCTGACATAATTAGGAACATAAAATCCAGACGTTTGAGATGGGCAGGACATGTAGCACGTATGGGTGAATCCACAAATGCATATAGTGTGTTAGTTGGAAGGCCGGAGGGAAAAAGACCTTGGGGAGGCCGAGACGTAGGTGGGAAGATAATATTAAAATGGATTTGAGGGAGGTGGGATATGATGGTAGAGACTGGATTAATCTTGCTCAGGATAGGGACCAATGGCGGGCTTATGTGAGGGCGGCAATGAACCTCCGGGTTCCTTAAAAGCCAGTAAGTAAGTATGTAAGTAAGTATACATAAGCCTACACTTCGTATCACATTGGTTCTAATTACTTTTAGCGATATTAGGATATATGGAACAATACCAAGTGTTTGGAAACAATCATTATTGATATCATCCAGAAAAAAGAGAGGAAAACATACTGTTCGGCCGAATGCTTATGTTGCATTTCGGTTTCCCACATTCGTTTCTGCTCGCCCCTCTGTAAAGGCTAGTGATGAGTTGTTAGGCTTTTTCCTGAAAATATTTGCTGTATGGAATTACAATTCTACGTAATATTATACAATAATTGTTTAAAATAACTTAAAGAAAAGGGTCCCGTTAAATAACTGTCACTTGATTTTCCCATTTTCGACGACCCTGCAACATAACCACTCGGTCCGACAGTAACATCCTCAAAGTATAGGGGGATTTCACTTTTCACCCTTAAGAAAACAAACAGTTTCCGTTACAGCTGGCCCCTCTGTAAAGGCTTACTTACTTACTTACTATCTTACTTACTGGCTTTTAAGGAACCCGGAGGTTCATTGCCGCCCTCACATAACCCCGTCATAGGTTCCTATCTTGAGTAAGATTAATCCAGTCCCTACCATCATATCCCACCTCCCTCAAATCCATTTTAATATTATTTTCCCATCCACGTCTCGGCCTCCCCAAAGATCTTTATCCCTCCGGTCTCCCAACTAACACTCTATATGCATTTCTGGATTCGTCCATACGTGCTACATGCCCTGCCCATCTCAAACGTCTCGATTTAATGTTCCTAATTATGTTAGGTTAAGAATATAATGCGTGCATTTCTGCGTTGTGTAACTTTCTCCATTCTCCTGTAACTTCATCCCTCTTAGCCCCAAATATTTTCCTAAGCACCTTATTCTCAAACACCCTTAACCTATGTTCCTCTCTCAAAGTGAGAGTTCAAGTTTCACAACCATAAAGAACAACCAGTAATATAACTGTTTTATAAATTCTAATTTTCAGAATTTTTGACAGCAGATTGGATGATAAAAGCTTCTCAACGGAAGAATAACAGGCATTTCCCATATTTATTCTGTTTTTAATTTCCTCCCGAGTAACATTTATATTTGTTGTGTGTATGTATATATATATATAAGAAACACTAAACCTAAAAAGCAATTTTAATAGAAGACGTATTTACGTCAAACTCTTTGGAAGCAAGATTTCACTCTCAATTTTCTATTTTCATCGGCTATAATTTATTAAAAAATTAATTAACGTGTGTTGAAATATGCGATGTTTCACTCAAAGAAAACTGGAATTTTAAAGTAGAGATCTATCGTAAGAGAGTCATTTAAGATGACCTCGACAGATGAAGAAATTCAAGAGATCCGTCTCCTCATTGCCATCATTACCAGAACTTGTCACTCCAATTGTATGAAATTAATGGCATGTACGAGTAGAGAGAAAACAGGCAGAGAAAGAAGCATGAATCTCAAAACGTATCGATACTTACAAATTACATTTAAGGCTGTAAGAGAGGAGGTCAAGTTTTAGTCCGCCATAAATGGAATTAAGCTGTATGTGCAATATTATTTCCAATTTTATGTCAACTTTTCCTATTGGTGACAGAGTGGCCATTCATGCTATAATTTAAGGGGACATATATACCTTCGGAAGCCGAAAAAATTTTTACTTTTCCCCCCTTTTTGTTGAATGGACGTTCCTCAATATTACTGTAAAAAATCTTTAAATATCTCTAATACTTTTCGAGTTGAGACCTAAAACGTGAAACTGTGAAATTTCCCTTGGCAATTTAAATATGGACAAAATTTCTCACCTTCTGTAAGTTTGTCGCTCATTTTCCGTAACTTAAGTTTTCCAAATCCGTTTTCTTCCAAACTTCTACATTTTTTAGATAAATTAATGAAATTTTGCGCGCATGAAAACACGGAAATTCTACTTGAAGCAAGTAAAGCGATAGATTTGGAATTAAATCCCGAAAAGACAAAGTATACGATTATATCTCGTGACCAGAATATTGTACGAAATGGAAATATAAAAATTGGAGATTTATCCTTCCAAGAGGTGGAAAAATTCAAATATCTTGGAGCAACAGTAACAAATAAAAATGACACTCGGAAGGAAATTAAACGCAGAATAAATATGGGAAATGCCTGTTATTATTCGGTTGAGAAGCTTTTGTCATCTAGTCTATCAAAAAATCTGAAAGTTAGGTTATGAAACTTGGACTCTTACTTTGAGAGAGGAACAGATATTAAGAGTGTTCGAGGATAAGGTGCTTAGTAAAATATTTGGGGCTAAGAGGGATGAAGTTACAGAAGAATGGAGAAAGTTACACAACGCAGAAATGCACGCATTGTATTCTTCACCTGACATAATTAGGAACATTAAATCCAGACGTTTGAGATGGGCAGGGCATGTAGCACGCATGGGCGAATCCAGAAATGCATATAGAGTGTTAGTTGGGAGACCGGAGGAAAAAGACCTTTGGGGAGGCCGAGACGTAGATGGGAGGATAATATTAAAATGGATTTGAGGGAGGTGGGATATGATGATAGAGAATGGATTAATCTTGCTCAGGATATGGACGAATGGCGGGCTTATGTGAGGGCGGCAATGAACCTCCGGGTTCCTTAAAAGTAATTTGTAAGTATTATTATTATTATTATATTATTATTATTATTATTATTATTATTATTGCAAAACGTGAATATATTATGTTTTTTTGACAATTATGTTCACATTCTTTCCTATCAAGTAACTAATAATAATGTGCAAAAATTTAATCATAGCTGTTTCTGAAAATAGTAATATGCGTTACAAGAGCGGTATGTTGAAGTTTTCATGTTCGAGGAAAAGTCTGAAAAAGCGAAACGTAGTTGAGCTTTTTTAATTTCCGAGAATTGAAAGCAAACATACCGCTCGTGTATCGTACATCATTTTGTAAGAAGATCGTTTATTACATATCTGAAAGAGGAAATTCTAATTAGTTGCAATGAAATCTCCATCTTGGTTTCTGTTCAATGACGGCAAATTTGCAAAACAAAAATATGTATCTTCAACATTGTCACTTTAAAATGTTTTCTGTGTTTACTATACTTCAGCAGGCCGTGATATACGTCTGTCTTTTTTTTTCCCCCCAGTCTATAAATGCGAACTTAAAACAAACGGCTTCCTTAATGTTACATGCATCACGAAATGCAGTAACTTTAGTGGAGTTGTAGAGTTTACTTAATTTTTGAAAATATTTAAAAACAATAATTAAGAGTGCAATTTAGGTGTAATTGCAGTGGTAAGTTTCCAGTTTATAATTATTACTATATTGAACGTCTCTAAAAATAATATGTTAAAAGCCTAAAGCAGTAAAATGAATATGTCACTTAAGCGGTAAGAAGAGGGAAATTGTTATGTGTGTTACGTTGGGAATACTGAATGTGGAATTTTAGACTTTCCGCGGATATGTTTTGTGCGGAAAGCAAGCAAATACGCACGATCTCGCACAAAAGAAATTTGTATGGTAAGCTCTTTTTACCTGAACACCATCGATATAAAACGCAACGAAATCCCTGTAATGCAAGGTACACGTTTACGTCAAGAACTCACGGCAGTACAAGCCATGAAAGTATCGTGGTACAAGACGCCGCTCCGTGAAGATCAGCAAACTTCAGCTCGTATGAAAGAGCCAGCTGATCGGTATCCCGCGAACACCTGTTAGCCTTGGAAAGTGAAACTGGCCGTACACACAAAACAAACCAGGAAACCAGAAAGTAAACATACCTCGACTGTTATAGTAGGAGGTGGACACTGCAACCGATGGCTGTTCAGCAAAGGAATTAACGAACAACCTTGTGAAATTTGTGGACAACAAGGCTACTCATCTTTGTGTTCTACCATTCCCCAGTATAATGCCACCGTTCTATCATCATCATCATCATCATCATCATCATCATCATCATCATCATCATCATCATCATCATTTATTTATTTATTTATTTATTTATTTATCTATCTATTTATGTCCATAACAGGGCAAAGCCCCAATTACAATAGACAGTACAGATAAAAAAAAACATAGAATTACATATAACACGAAAGAAAAGGAAACAGATACAGGGACATCATTTTATTTTTACTTCAATTATTGTAACTGAGTTTTGAATGTACTTCACTCCCACCCCTTCTACTAGTAAACTTTCAATCGTCCTCCACACAGAACCAAAGCCGCGTATACTGAGTTAGTGAGTATAGTACGTTCCAGAAATACGTTCGCGTTTTCCAGTCACGAAAGAGCTTTCAATATTGGATCATATTTTCGCAGAGGTACTGTCGTCCGTTTGCCTACGTCGCATCCCGGTCCCCCCCCCCACCGCTTCTGCTTATCCTCTGTAAAGGCTAGTGGCTGGGCTGTCTTAGCTCTTTTCTGAAAACATAAATTTGTTAGGAATTGGACGTCTACGTAATATTATACAACTGTTTCAAATAACTTAAATAAAAGGGTCTCGTTAAGCAATTAACTGAGACGTGATTTCCCCCTTTCTATGACCCTGTGGCATAACCACTTGGACGGATAGTAGATAGAATGTCTGAGTAATTTTGTCTTTTCCGATCGGGCAGAAGTGAAGATTGAATTTACAGTACGTAAGATACTCTGTTATAGAGTAGGTACAGAATTATTTCAACATGAGTTACTAGTACGAAGGACGAAACTGCTAATTGGAATTAGGTATAGTAGTCTATAGTGCGATAATATGCACAAAAGAACTCAAGCCTGTATCGAAATGAACGGCCACCATTTTGAAAAATGTTTCAATATCCATATTATGATTATTTTTTAATTTAACTTCATTCTCTAAATTGTGCGCTAATGTGCTGTAGAAGGTATAATATACTCGTACACTGCATAATGAATACGTCTGAATGAACAGCTCAGTTCGTGAGTAAAAACACTCATTGTTAATACTGTACTGTATTTTGATTAAACAAAAACCTAATGAAAATTACCAAACTCAAAATTACGATATTTCCTAGTTTACGTAAATGGATGAACTACTTTTCTTCCCTCCTATACGTAGTAGAGTGATTTGTTTGTATTTTACACCAGTATCATCGAACTCCAGCCGTGGAAGGGGGTAGCAAACGGTGTTTCCGGTTCTCAAAAGTTAATACAAAGGTACAGCCAGGTTAATATTATAAATGTTAGTAAAAATAAAATGATGTCCCTGTACAAGTGTAATTACAAATTAAAAATGGAAAAGAGAAGATAAAAACAGATACCACCTAAATAAAAGACACAGATACAGATATAAATGAAAAACACCAAATAAAAACAAATCAAAAAGAGCCAAGTGCAGACATCATAGCCAAAAATGCAAAATGTAGGCGTAGCTATAATTGGCAAATTCCAGAGCAAATACAACACCATGTTAATAAATTCAATATACAGCACTACACAGCAGGCCCAATAGGCTCAATTAATTTATTCAAAAAACTCACCAACACAGAACATGTGTTTCAAGTAATGCTTTACATAACTTTTTCTTGTACATATTGTACGATAACGAAAAATCTAAATCCTGTTTATTTGATAGATGATTGTAAGTTCGAAGCATTAATAAAAGTGGATACATTTTATGAGATTGTGTTTTTGTTGTCTGTAAATAAAAGAGAGATCACTTTCTCAAATTTGATTTACCAATATTGAAACTAATTAGCTGTAGAAGATCAGGGTTGTCTATTAAGCCATTTATAGTTTTGAACAAATACATTTGTTGTGCTCTTATCCTGCGACTACTGAGAGCTGGTACATTAAATTCAACCAGCATGGATTCAAAAGATTGGAATATGTTGTAACATGAATGTTTTTTCATATATAGCAGTTTTAAGGATTTTATCCTGTACTCTCATCATCATCATCATCATCATCATCATCATCATCATCATCATCATCATCATCATCATCATCATCATCATCATCATCAACTGGACGGGTTAGGCCTATTGAAATCTTCCTGCTTCGTTCGGTTTCTTCTCAAAACTGTTTATGCCCGTGCATCAACGTCGGTTAGTGTAACCACCGGTTAAAATTGCCACCTAACCCTAGTAAAGCATTTTTACGGTGCATCAATCTTGGTTAGGAATTAAAGAGGAGGTTAACCACGATAATCTCTAACCGGTCATATTTTAGCAGTTAAAGGAGATAACCAGTGATTAGTAGGCCAAGTAAAACAAAATGGCTGCCAGATCCACAGATGTTTATTTCGAAGACGATTATTATTGTACGTTACTTGAATTAGGCTACTTGGAGAGAGATGATGGTGAGCGTGAAGTTTCTTTAGATAGATGGATAGATAGATGGATGGATGGATGGATGGATGGATGGATGGATGGATGGATGGATGGATGGATGGATGGATGGATGGATGGATGGACGGACGGATGGACGGATGGATGGACGGATGGATGGATCAATAGATAGATAGATAGATAGATAGATAGATAGATAGATAGATAGATAGATAGATAGATAGATAGATAGATAGATAGATAGATCGATGGATCGATGGATGGATGGATGGATGGATGGATGGATGGATGGATGGATGGATGGATGGATAGATAGATAGATAGATAGATAGATAGATAGATAGATAGATAGATAGATAGATAGATAGATAGATAGATAGATAGATAGATAGATAGATAGATAGATAGATAGATAGATAGATAGATAGATAGATAGATAGATAGATAGATAGATAGATAGATAGATAGATAGATAGATAGATAGATGGATGGATGGATGGATGGATGGATGGATGGATGGATGGATGGATGGATGGATGGATGGATGGATGGATGGATAGATTGATAGGTAGGTAGGTAGGTAGGTAGGTAGGTAGGTAGATAGATAGATAGATAGATAGATAGATAGATAGATAGATAGATAGATAGATAGATAGATAGATAGATAGATAGATAGATAGATAGATAGATAGATAGATAGATAGATAGATAGATAGATAGATAGATAGATAGATAGATAGATAGATAGATAGATAGATAGATAGATAGATAGATAGATAGATAGATAGATAGATAGATAGATAGATAGATAGATAGATAGATAGATAGATAGATAGATAGATAGATAGATAGATAGATAGATAGATAGATAGATAGATAGATAGATAGATAGATAGATAGATAGATAGATAGATAGATAGATAGATAGATAGATAGATAGATAGATAGATAGATAGATAGATAGATAGATAGATAGATAGATAGATAGATAGATAGATAGATAGATAGATAGATAGATAGATAGATAGATAGATAGATAGATAGATAGATAGATAGATAGATAGATAGATAGATAGATAGATAGATAGATAGATAGATAGATAGATAGATAGATAGATAGATAGATAGATAGATAGATAGATAGATAGATAGATAGATAGATAGATAGATAGATAGATAGATAGATAGATAGATAGATAGATAGATAGATAGATAGATAGATAGATAGATAGATAGATAGATAGATAGATAGATAGATAGATAGATAGATAGATAGATAGATAGATAGATAGATAGATAGATAGATAGATAGATAGATAGATAGATAGATAGATAGATAGATAGATAGATAGATAGATAGATAGATAGATAGATAGATAGATAGATAGATAGATAGATAGATAGATAGATAGATAGATAGATAGATAGATAGATAGATAGATAGATAGATAGATAGATAGATAGATAGATAGATAGATAGATAGATAGATAGATAGATAGCTACTTTATTGCTTGGACATAAATACATTATGCATTAGCAACGTCAATATAAATAAAATCATACAAAATTGTTTGTCAAGTTAAAATATTCGTTAATGCTATACAAACTGTGTTCATATAATTTTCTTTTAATGAACGATTTGAATGAATCGTAATTTAAAATTTTAGTTGAGTTAGGTAAGCTATTATAAAACTTCAGAGACATACAATAAAAACTGTTTTGTGTAGTCTTGTATTTGCATAAATCAAGTCTTATATCGTTACAACTTCTCGTATGGTGTTCGTGAAAATGCAAGTTCAAAGGGAAATTATCTATATTCACTTTTGTATATAACAAACACTGCAATACATATAGCGATGGAAGAGTGACAATTTTACAGGATTGAAAGAGAGGAAAGAGAGAATTCTTACGAGGAATTAGGTGACAGAAAATTTCAGGAGGGATTTCGTTTATCAAAATCTACAGTGTCATTTCTGCTGCAACAAATGTTTCACTTGAAATAACACAGAAACACTAATGTTTTTCGTATGGATCAGCTACTTATATTATGATTCTATGCAAATGATTTTCTGTATTTTAAGAGGGAACACTCGAGTATCTCTTTCTCTACGTCACTGACTGAACGAAGAGAGGTTGTGGATGGATAATGTACAATTCCCTGGTATGAATGGGGTCCTGGATAGTACACACATTCGTACTTACCTTCTTCATCCTTTTCCTTTATGGATATTCCATAAGATTAAAATCCAGAACAATCCTGGGGAATCCAGTACGTCTGGAAACCCTGGCTAGGATATAAAAAAGAATAAGACTCTCTTGCACAGTTTCCTCAAATGTTTTAAAAAGTAAAGCCAACGTTATTTATAATGGTAGGTATTCCATATAGGGGAGAGTCGGGTAGTATCGGACATCGGGTAATATCGGACAGTGAGTTTCTTTCATCTACTACACGATGATAGTACCTGATTGACATGGTTACGTTTCTGTGGTGTCGCATAGAGAAACGTAACCATGTCATTCAGGTACTACCATATGGTAGTAGATGAAAGAAACGCACTGTCCGATACTACCCGATGTCCGATACTATCCGACTCTCCCCTACCTCCGTCGCGGCGTCTTTGGCTCCATGTAGACGGTCCGGGTTCAATCCACGACATGATCGTGATGGAATTTGTGGACAAAGCAGGCTGCAGATGTTTTTTCTCGCGGTATTTGTTAGTTGGTAATCATTAATGTAAATACAAGACTTTTCTACTCTGAAGGTTCTTATATTTAGGTTAGTCTACGTCACTTTCGAATTTAATTTTTGATAAATCGCTTTATCCAAGATAAGACAAGAATGTATGCCAAGGTTCAGTACTGTCGGATAGCCCTATGTTGCAATATCTGAGCTCGAAATATCTCCGAAATGAGCAATTACAGATCCCAACGGCCTTTCTTATCTGTACTACAGGGTTAATCTAAAGTCTGGAACCACCGTACATATAGAAAATGTTCCTTTTTATATTAAAAGCTTTCTTTACCACTGCTGTCCCTCTTTTGACTACCTAGCAGCAGCTTACAGTACACCCCAAGTATTTTAAGGGGTTAGGTACAGCTTATAGCAGTAAAATTTTGAAAATATTCAACATTTTTTCCTCCATTACTGTATCTTGTACAATAATGAAAATTAGTATGTCTGAAACACTGTCCTTTTACTAAATTAAAAAAATATATATATTTAAAAAAATTAATTACTTTTTTTTTTTTCAAAATTCAGTTCACTGTGCAGTGATGAAGCATTTCCCGCATAACTCAAAAACTATCCAACATTCTGTGATGAAATTTTTTGTGTGTATTTATACATGTCATATCTACAATATGATGCAAATCACTTCTCTACCTTTGATAGATTGTCTGATAAAAAAGAAATTCATTTAAAAAAATGGTCAAATATCAGTATTTTCTTCTAACACAAAATTTAAAAAAATATTATTTAGTAAGGAATGCAGTTGAAAGAGCATGATATTGTAAACATGAGTTTCAGCAATAAAATAAAAGAGAGAGAACATGAAAAAGTTAACAAGTTTATGAATTATGAGGGAAATGCTTCATCACTGCACAGTGAACTGCCAACATTTTTAATTTTGAAAAAAAATGTATATAAATAATATTTTTTAAATCGTAAAAATATTTTTCTTCTTATAGCAGAAGGACAGTGTTTACACATACCAATTTTGATTATTGTACAAGATACAGTAATGGAGAAAAAAAAATGTTGAATATATCCAAACATTTTACTGCTGTAAGCTGTACCTAACCCCTTAAGCTGTCCACTTGCTCTCTACTACCTCATTTAGAATTCGCAAGTTTACTTTCTTTATTTTTCTTCCTATGAATATGGTCTTCGTCTTATTTGCATAGAAAAGGAAAGATAGAGAGAAAAGGAAGGGAGAGATGACAGATGAGAGAGAAATGCTACACCAATATCTTGCATACGACACGGTTCTACTCAGAGGAAGACAAAGAGTATGTGCTATAAATTACAACCCTCGCTATTTATTATAAAATTATATTAGGAGAGAATTTTTCAGTGATATTGCAGTGTCCTCCAAAAGACAGGTTCACTGGCTGAGAAGAAATTTTCTACTGAAGGAATGGTGAACGGGAGGAAGTTTAGGACAGAAGAAGATATCAGATGATAGACGATATTAAGATAACATATATGGGTCTCTTATCTCTCTCATGTTTCCTTTCTCTCACTTCTCCCTTCCCTCTTCTTTCATCTCTTCTTTTTCTCTTCTCTCATCTCTCCTGTCCCACATCTCTTTTCTTTCTCTTTTATCATTCTTCCTTTCTCTCATCTCTCCTTTTATTTTTCTCTATCCTTTCTTCTCTTTCATCTCTTCTTTTTCTCTTCTCTCATCTCTCCTGTCCCTCATCTCTTTTTTTCTCTTTCACCATTTCATTTCTCTCATCTCTCCTTTTATTTTTCTCTCTCCCTTCTTTCTTCTCTTTCATCTCTACTTTTTCTCTTCTCTCGTCTCTCCTGTCCCTCATCTCTTTTTTTCTCTTTCACCATTTCATTTCTCTCATCTCTCCTTTTATTTTTCTCTCTCCCTTCTTTCTTCTCTTTCATCGCTCCTTTTTCTCTTCTCTCATCTCTCCTGTCCCTCATCTCTTCTTTTTCTCTTTTACCATTCTTCATTTCTTTCATCTCTCCTTTTATTTTCCTCTCTCCCTCCATTTTTCATCTCTCCTTTTTCTCTTCTCTCTCCCCTCATTTCTCATCTCTTCTTTCTTTCTTCTCTCATATGTCCTCTCTTCTCTTTCATTCCTTCTTCCTCTCTCCCTCCATTTTTCATCTCTCCTTTCTCTCTACCCTCATTTCTCATCTCTCCTTTCTTTCTTCTCTCATATGTCATTTCTCCCTTCTCTTTCATTCTTTTTTCCTCTCTCCCTCCAATTTTCATCTCTCCTTTCTCTCTCTTCTCATTTCTCATCTCTCCTTTTTTCTTCTCTCATCTCTTCTTTGCCTTATCTCTTATTTCTCTCTTTTCCCAACTTCTTCCTTGTCTCTTCTCTCACATCTCTCCTTTCCCTTTTCTCTCATCTCTCCTTTTCTCTCTAATTTCTCGTCTTTTCGTTCTTCTCTCATTCTTCTCATTTTCCCTCTTCTTTCTACTTTTCCTCTCCTCTATCCACTGCCTCGTCTCTCCCTCTTCTCTTTCCTCTTCTCCCTTAGCCTCGTGTCCCTTTCTCTTTCCTTTTTCTCCTGATCTTCTATTCACTCAGTGTTTGTTTCTGAGAAGCGCTTGGTTACATAAAGATGCACTCATGTTCCTGCTGTACACTGCACTTCGCCGTGTCGTCGTTTCGTTTACAGTAGATCTGTTGTGTCAGCAGGCGTCTGCCAGGACCGTCCCGCTCCATTTATCTCTCGATGCCCAAATATTTGCAGTTCCAGTTGTTCAGAGTTCAACAAGTCCAACATTTAAGCTTTGGCTGAGCCGAAAAAGGATCTGTGCGTGTGTCTTGAGGAACTCATTCAGTATTGCCAACCTCATATTATTATTATTATTATTATTTATTATTATTATTATTATATATATATATATATATATATATAGGGCCTACTAGTGGCTTGTGCAGTAACTGCTGCGAACTAAATTCATTAGACGTTCAAATAAAAATGTTTCAGATTTATTTTCAATGAAGAATACCAGACATTTTGAAAGTTATTTGCTTCCATAACAATAATGAAACATACTCCCTCTGAATGTTTTTTTATGTCAAATACTTTTTCTTGAACCTATCCACCTTCAATTTTTGAGTTTCAACGCGAAAACGCAAGTAACAATGTCAGGACGATCAGTGGGTTTTTCATGTGGGAGTAAAGCAATAGCTATTTCACGTCATTGTGGATTGTAGGTGAAAGTTAAAAAAAGTCAGGTTTGCTATGCTTTCGAATAATGGACATAGCATCTTGGTATAGCTTGAAATGTAGAGGCTAAAATCATTTTATCCTGCTAAGAGATCTTGCTGAAATGATCGGGAGACTACATATTTTGTAGGCCTCTTATTTTATCAGTAAGTAATAGCTTTTGGTCTTTCCTTAGGAACTGTAATTTTTGCGCTCTCTCGAGCCAATACTGAAGAGAATGATGTATATAAATATCTACACCACACCGCCATTAAGTATATGAAAAAGACCCAACCCCACTTGAGTAATGTTTAATGTGTACTCAGTTCGGTCAACTCTGTGCCTATATAGTTATAGTTATAGATGGGACAAACAGATATAGGCCTACATGGATACAACAAAGATATTTATCTCGTAAGTCTTGTTTTCTTTGTCTGAAATCAGTTTAACAAAGGGATGAGGATCTTTCCTACGCAACGTTTCAAGTTACGAGTTTCTGTATACAGTCCCAGGCGAGACTGATAATGTAACTCGAATGATATGACTTTCTTGGAGTAATTACGCTGTTAGAGCGTATCTGCCTTTCAGGGTCAGGGCAAAATGTTATATGCGTAGGGAGGAATAAACTCAATCTGATGTAAACACTCGTCTTGCCAACTCCTGCACAAAACCCCTGAAGACAGAGAATGCAGACTTTACGTTTGGTACATGAATGTTGACTTGTTTACAAGTACAATCCATTGCAACTTACGCTGCTTTGTTTACTATGAACGATGACGATGATAAGCATAATGACGTTGAATGGATGATGAAAACAATGATAATCATGATCATACAGTATTTAATCGTAGTAGTAATTTAGACCCAAGAATATATTATAACAAATTTATATTTAAATATCCTAATCTTATCAATTCTAATAGTTCTAGCATTAAATTTAAAAAAGTTAGGTATGGATTTTATAAATAATGAAACATTGTGAATTAAAATTTATGCAGAGTGATTTATATAGAACTGACACATTTCTTTCATTAATTGTTTCAAAACGAATTGTGATAGCGACAGCTTATTATACCTAAAATGTAGAGGAATTTTGGGAGATTATTTACCTCTATAGCAAATGTTGTCCGGTGTTCTCAAATCCGGAGATCTCGGTGGCCACAGGTTCCTGGAAATTATTCGGTCGTCACATAACCGGATAAACGGAACCATGCTTCATCTGTGAACCATGTGATGGACAATATGGCAGGATTTTACACAATGAACGTCTGAAACCAACAGCAGAATGTTCTGGAGTTTCGATTCCTTGTCACTAGATGCGCAGATGTTTATGTTTTATTCCTATTTTTGGCAGCTGTTTTCGACATTTTGTGTCAACGTGAAAATGCAGTACACATTAAATCAACGACTCTTCCTTGTGAAGCAATACTGGATTACGAATTCAATTACAGCTACTCAAAGGGCATACCAGAGAGAATTTGGTGTTCGCAATCCTCCCAAAAGAAACACAATACTGGGACTGGTAAACGAATTGGAAACAACTGGATCTCTGGTGAGTGAAAAGGGCAAGTATCGTTCATCTAGGCTTCCCACAATTGTTGTTGACGTAAGAGCACGACTGGAGCAGTCACCCAAAAATCATTAAGACGTTTGTCGCAGGAGACAGGGTACACCTACTCAATGTGTCAGAGAGCCTAAAGCCTATAGGGTTACGGTTGCTCATCAGCTACAGGAAGCAGATAAGGATAAAAGATTGAATTATTGTCGTTGGTTTCAAACGTTCATTGTACAAAATCCTGCCATATTGTCCGTCACATGGTTCACAGATGAAGCATGGTTCCATTTATCCGGTTATGTGACGACCGAATAAATTCCAGGAACCTGTGGCCACCGAGGTCTCCGGATTTGACAACGCCGGACAACATTTGCTATAGAGGTAAATAATCTTCCAAAATTCCTCTACATTTTAGGTATAATAAGTTGTCGCTAGCACAATTCGTTTTGAAACAATTAATGAAAGAAATGTGTCAGTTCTATATAAATCACTCTGTATATTCTGATTGTGTAATAGACATAAGACAAATTGTATTATATACTTCTTAATTTAAATTCAGAAATCTGCCCCTGAGCACGAGTTCTACTCTTTCAGGAGTGAGCTAAAGTTCCATCTGTTTATATTATATTTTATGTTACAATTATTAGCAAAATAAATAGATAGATAAATAAATAAATAAGTAAATAAATAAATAAATAAATATGATGATGACAGCGAAGTAACGACGATGACAATGATAAGGACGACTGTAATTATCTCTACGGACCTAATGTTGACGAAATTGATGACGATGACAATGAGGAAATTGTGGATAATACGATGATAGTCATAATGACGACGATAATGTTGATTATGAAAACGACAACGATAATGAAAGTGGTGATAATGACGATAACGAAAATGATTTTTACTTGGTTATTTAACAACGCTGTATCAACTACTAGGTTATTATATGTTGTCGATGGAATTGGTGATAGCGAGATGTATTTGGGGAGATGAGACCGAAGATTCGCCATAGTTTATCTGACATTCGCCTTACGGTGGACGAAAACCCCGGAAAAATCCCGACCAGGTGAAAGAAAATAGCTACTCTTGACAACGATGAAGAAAATAATGACGAAAATAATTAATGACTACGATAATGCCAATGGCGGCGATAACGAAAATGATGACTCATAACAACGATAATGATGATAATGCCGATAAGAAAAGGATGACTTATAGTAAAGACAGTGATGGTGAAGAAAATGATTCATTCATTCATTCATTCATAATGTTCTGCCAAAGAACGGGTTTTTCACTGCAAACCCAGCATTCTCCAGTCTTTCCTATTTTCTGCCTTCCTCTTAGTCTCCTCATACGATCCATATATCTTAATGTCGTCTATCATCTGATATCTTCTTCTGCCCCGAACTCTTCTCCCGTTCACCATTTCTTCCAGTGCATCCTTCAGAAGGCAGTTTCTTCTCAGCCAGTGACCCAGCCAATTCCTTTCCCTCTTTCTGATCAGTTTCAGCATCATTCTTTCTTCACCCACTCTTCCCAACACAGCTACGTTTCTTATTCTGTCTGTTCACACATTCCATTCTTCTCCATATCCACATTTCAAATGCTTCTATTCACTTCTATTCATTTCGTCGTAATGTACATGTTTCTTCCCCCATACAATGCTACACTCCACACAAAGCACTTCACTAGTCTCTTCCTTAGTTCTTTCTCCAGAGGTAGCTACACAGAAGATGCTCCCTTTTCTATTAAATGTTCCTTGGCCATTGCTATCCTCTTTCTGACTTCCTGGCAGCAGCTCATGTTACTGCTTATACTGGGTGTTCAGTTCAAAATGTGTCATGGCTCGCTGTATGCCGTCATGTGGCTAGCTGATGAGCCTAGAGAATTCAATCTTCCTACACTTCCGCAGCTCAGGTGTATAATCTAAGAGGCAGAGAAGTTGGCTAGCAAGTACGGCGTTCATTCTGAAGAGTACGTGCCGATACGTACGGTAACGCCGGTAGTGGCAGGAATGTGAACTGTTTGGAAATACGTACTGTCGGGATAAGGGGAGAGGGTTAAGACGATTACTTACGTATTTGTTGACATTAACTTCGACGGTCAACATGGACACGGAGCATTTGATTTGTGTTGTGGAATGTTACCGTACGCAACCGATGATAACAAATACCCTGCGTACGACTTGCCGGCGCAAAACACAGTTCGAAAGAGGTTATGGTAGCACACAGACCGTACAGACCGCCATCTGTTGCTACGACGTTCAAGTTATACGTTCTCAAGTTCAGATTGAAGAACGCCTTAAATAATAGGCAACTTCTCTAACATATAAGCTGAAACTCGCTTCAAATCGGTGACCCAACAACAGTGACGTCATGACACACTTTGAAATGAACATGCAGTAGTACACCCCAAGCATTTGAAGCTGTCCACTTGCTCTACTGCCTCATACGAAAATGATGACTAATATTAAATGATATCGTTAACGAAAATAATGATAACGGAAATGAATGTGATGACAATAACCAAAATGATTAATAATGAGAAAGATAATGACAATTATGATTACGATAGTAATGACACTAATGACGATAATGACTATTACGATGATAATGACAATATTGATCATCGCTATGATGATGACGATGACGAAAATGATGACGGATGACAATGATAACGATGAGAAAAATTACTGTAATAGCAATGATAATAACGATAATCGTTAACACCAACGAAAATTACGAATGTGATTATGATTAATCACACGAAAATGGGAATGATAATTAAGATGACGAAAAGGATTAATGGCAATGACAATGACAAAAATGAATACCAATGACAACAATGGCTAAAGTGATTAATGACAATAACGACCATAAAGACGACGGTAATGACAATAATGACAATTACCATGACGATGACAATGATTAATGACGAATATGTCGCTCACGATGACAAGAATGAAGACTGTGAAGGTTGAGGTAAGGTAAAATAACAGTTTAAAGAAAAGCAAGGTAGTCAACGTAAAAATTAATAGTAGGGCTACAGTAAAACAAGATAATGCAAAGCAAGGTAAAGTGGGTAGAAGTGCTCTGTGGCATATGTGAAGCGACAATAGGAGTATCTGTTATGTTCATTTTATCCATTCTTAAGGAAATCAGATAAATTTACATTTTCCATAAAAGAGCCAAAATGTCGAAATAACGAATCGAAATATTGTTTCCTGTGCTAATGCCTTTGAATTCCTTCTTTAGAAGGTGGCGCAAATGAAATCATGAATCACGATGTGGGAACTGCACTGTCAAGGCATGCAGAGTTTTGTTGACCCCACCACCTTGCTCGTTTAAATATTTCACTGTCGCCTATTGTAGAGTGACGTTATTCTCTTTATGGACCAGACAGATTTGGCTGAGCCGTGCTTGAAATCTAATTAAACAGCTAGTTCATGGCCTCCGACTCGGTGAGGCTCTATTGGATGATTGCCGCACGATACAGCGAACCCGGCCGACACCAAGTGGCACAAGGGTTGCACACTTGACGGTCCTTTCTTAAAGAATCGACAACTTCCGTTTCGACCCCGTCAAAACACTTCACGGTTCTTTAACCTCTGGCGAAGGCTACAGTCAAGGACAATGACAATGCTAATTTTATTGTCGATTGAAGATGACGAGCGCAAACATACGTATATTGGAATGGAGTCCTCTTCTTGAAAACCGCTTGGCCACAGACCAAGATAACTACAGGCAGGATGAGTTGTCTCAATTTAGGAAATAGCCAATTGGCTGTGAGGTGACTCTAATACAGCGGTGACCAAGCTGGGTATCGTGATTACAGCGTATAAGGAGACTTTCCTGTACATTGCTCTCTGTCTCGCTCACGTACTGAAGGTAAGCAGTGTCGGTACCATGTCGCTCTACAAACCCTATGTCTCTACGAGCAGGAACAGAAGGTTTCGTACAGAATGGGAAGAGGAATTTATTCGCTGTTCTGTCGGAGAGAATGTAATATGTTGCTTTGCTCAACGGTTCAATTAGTAGTAGTATACAGGGTGTTAAAAATAACGTTTACAACGTTTCAGGGGTAATACAGGAGGTAAAAACAAATATCTTTTGTAAGTGACAAAACTTTGGCAGATGCGCCGTTTATTGTGTACGTAACTGTTAGTATAATCCATAAAGAACAAGACCAATTGTCGTTTTAGAGGTGGTGTTCAAACTGCCGTTCATTGAAGGCAATGCACAACTGGTACCTTCGTACTATGGAGTGTCTGCAACGCTCAAAAAGGACAACATTGTCTCTAATAACATGTGCAGCTTCAACAACGCGAGCAACTAAGTCTTCTGCCGTATCGACCGGTGTCTCATACACAAAACGTTTCACCTCTCTCCACAAAAAGAAATCCAGTAGAGTTAGGTCCGGTGATCGAGATGGCCACAGTACCGGCCCACCCCTGCCAATCCAACGATCGGGGACTGTAGCATTTAGGTGGTTCCTGACACGACGATCAAAGTGTGGAGGGGCACCGTCATGCTGAAACCATATTCGTTCTCTGGTGTTCAATGGGATATTTTTTAAAAGTTCTGGTAGGACGTCGCGTAGAAAAACAAAATAATTATCACCACGGAGACTGTTAGGCAACAGACAAGGTCCTCAGATGATCGTGCACAAACAGAACTAACCAGTGTGTGTTGTGACGGAAGTCAAGTCATCTATACTTCAGGCCATCTAGCGACAAAACGGCGCATCTGCTAAAGTTTTGTCACTTAAAAAGATGTTTGTTTTTACCTCCTCTATCATCCCTGAAACGTTGTAAACGTTATTTTTAACACCCTGTATAGAAGCGACATTATAGGGCATTACGCTGAATACACAGGCATAACAGGTATTATTATTATTATTATTATTATTATTATTATTATTATTATTATTATTATTATTATTATTTATCAGCAAGTGTTACCATATTTCTTATACACGTGCCTCAATATATAGGCCTACATAAAATAATTACTACGCTATATCTCCATTTTAATTTCTTTTTTAATCTTTTGATGACTATTATCACTTATTTACTAGTTATTTATTTAATAATAATAATAATAATAATAATAATAATAATAATAATAATAATAGTGGCGGCCGGGAAGCTCAGTTGGTAGAGCAGCTGGCTACGGATTGGAAGGTCCGGGGTTCGATCCCAGGTGCTGACGGGATTTTTTTGTTGCCAAACTTTCATAACTGCCCCGAGGTTCACTCAGCCTCCTATAAAATTGAGTACCGGGTCTTTCCCGGGGTAAAAGGCGGTCAGAGCGTGGTGCCGACCATACCACCTCATTCTAGTGCCGAGGTCATGGAAAGCATGGGACTCTACCTCCATGCCCCCAAGTGCCTTCATGGCATGTTACGGGGATACCTTTACCTTTTACCTTTTTAAATAATAATAATAGTAATACTAATAACAATACTGATACCTTTATCAGTAGCAGCAATAATAATAATAATAATAATAATAATAATAATAATAATAATAATAATAATAATAATAATAATAATAATAGTAATATAGAGAAACTAACTGAATATTACGTGCTAGTGCAGTAATGAAACACGCTATTAAACTCCAAGAACTGAAATCAGCCTTCAATCATCGTCATGAAGAGAAAGATGACGTAAATAAATGTAAGGAAGCAGCTATCTAGTGGCGAACGGAATAGCTCGTTCTCTTAAGCCTTCCAACGGAGGAGAGTTTTATAAAAGCGTAATGATGAAGATGGCTGAAATAATTTGTCCAATGAAAGTTGTTAATTGATTTTGAAAAACTGCGTATTTCTCCACTAAATACCCAGAAGAGAATTCAGGAAATTTCTGATTGTGTTCATGAGGAATATTAAAAAAAAAAAAGCAAGAAAATTTGTATATACTGTATTTTTTATTGGTTCTTGATGACAGTAGTGACATTACTGATACAGCAAAGCTTGCTATTTTTATTCGGGGGGTTGATGAAGAACTCAATGTTAGCGCACGAGCCACCACTGGTTGTAGTTTTCATGCCAAGCACCTCTCCCCCATCTCCTTACTTCTTAGACTGTCTGTCGCGTGTAATCACTGCCCTTCGAGTTTTGGTCACCGCTAGAGATGGCTGATATTTCACAAACCGATATTTTGTCACAGGTATTTTTTTGTCACAGATAAACCTGTGACTGATGACGCGAAATATCTGTGACAAAATATCGCTATCGAAATCTGCTCCGTATTCAGTACTCTGTGACTGATATTTTCTCCTCTACGTCGTGAGTTTGCGCATGCGCATGATACAATAACAGCAATCGGGCGGTACGATTTAAATAATAATAATAATAATAATAATAATAATAATAATAATAATAATACCATTGGTTACCAGTACTTTATCTTATGTAAAATCCTGTCTGATTAACTGTTTTGTTTTGTAATTATTTTCCAATATTTTTCCGAATACTTACAGTATGTTTCGTTAATTTTTATTCTATGACTCAATATTATAATGTTAATGCAAGACTTAAAATAATTTATCCATTATATATACAATAAAAAGGATCAATTTTTAAAACGATTAGAATAATCACATAACCTCAATTTCTCCATACCCAACTACATTTAAAAATTATCAAGTGATTCACTATCTACAATATAACCTCTTGGTACATGAGGTTAACTTTAGACATGTTACTGTTTAGTTAGGTAGGTATTTATTTGTTAATGGTACATGTACATAATTTATTTGTTGGATTTCCCCATATAAACCACTGATGTGTGGTGTGTATAGAGAAATCTTATTCACATATCACTGCTCTTTAATATTTCCTGCTAATTTTTATCGGTGTGACAAAATATCGGTGTAATTCATGCATATTGTGCTTACTTATCGATATAAAATATCGGTGTGTCATAATCACCGATAAAAGTCACAGATATTTTATTGTCACAGTCACAGTTGTCACAGATACTTGAAAATATCGTTTAAGCTCATCTTTAGTCACCGCTGCTCTAATAAAATGTGATCCGATCTACCTTCAAGTTCAGGTATAATGTGGGAGAGGGTAGGTATTTTAACTTGGCTTGACTTTGCGGCCGTTGGACCCGGTACGCTTTTGGCTCATTGTGCATCCTACGATTGTCCAAACCAACAGATGGTATAGGGTGGTATTCGTGAATCCGGCGCCGACAGGTGGGTCATCCTACTTCGGTTCCTGATAATTTTAGATACCGTTTCGCGAATGACTATCCTGTTAAGTCCGAAGAGCCCGGAGCCCCAAACCCTTCCTATATTAGCATCGGAAACCCGTACAACCCTCAAGACTTTACCCAGACATATTTTTACTATTACAGATGATAGATGAAATCATGGGAAGATGGAGTGTTGCTGAAATGATATAGGCAAACGGAAGTACCCGGGGAAAAATCCTCTGTTTTGTCTACCACAAATTCTATCACGACCTGGCAGGAGATCAAACCCGGGCCGCCTGGGCTGGAAACCAGCGAGCTAACACTTCAGCCACAGACGCGCTGGGTATTGTAACTATACTGCATTCCATAATGCCTAAAAAGCAATATAAACACTGCCGGCAGATGAAGTGGGGAAAATAATTGTTATTCAACCAATGGCAGAGTCACATTTCAGATTTATCTTGAAGTTGGGCGGTCTGAGGCATTCTACCTCTTCCCACCTTCAAGACAAGCCTATAGTCCGGGTCAGCTTACTTCATACCCTAAGGGTGAAACCTAACCATTTTTCCCCATTACTACATATGCTAGTGGATTGTGGTGATTTTCTAGTTTCCAGATTGAATTTTCTTTTGCCAGCTTCGTTTCGAATTTCGATACTGACAAATACTACAAATGGTAGTGATTTTGTAACTAGTATGTTGGCAGCTACGACAGACTGGAGTTCCATAAAATTCAAATTGTACTAGATTTCTGAGCCGGTTACTGGAAGATAGTGAAATTTGAACATACTAATAATTAATTAATATCAGTATTAATATTAATACATAATAATTATTTTGTGTGTTGCGTTGTGGTTATAATTCAAAACTATAGTCAGGTAAGTATAAATAAATATAATATACTTAGGTGTGATAATGCAGATGGGTAATCGATAGAAATACCATTTCACATTTTAATGAATTTCTTTTGTGTTTAGATTTTTATTAAAATAATGTCAAAAAGATGAAAAAGCATGGCAGCGACTCCACCGAGAAAGCGTAAAGCGTGCTGCGAGAGTGGAGATAACTTCCCCTACTGGCGTTCTGTTCTTTCAGATTTAACCGGAAGAAGATAATGAAGAAGGAATTATGCTCACGGAGACAGCAATTATAACTAGAATACCAAATTATTAGGAATAAGTAGATTCTTAAGCATATATTTCATGTTTATATTCGGTTTTCGGACTTAGTACTAATAATTTCATGTGGTCAAAAAATACATTTTTAGGTTAGATCTCGTGAATCAATTGTTTAGTCAAACCAATGAATTTCGTATTGCCAGACAAAATACCTAACATGTTGATCTCTTTCTCGTATAGTTTGCTTACGAAAATATGTTACAAATTATTGAATTACTTAGAATATCTTCCAACATAAAGGTAAGTAAATAGGCCTAAATCATTCAATACATAGGATCATTATTTTACTTCATATGGTGATAACTGGTAACAGTTGGCAACACTGACAAAACGACAATAATTGCTGTTTAGGAACTGTCCTTATGTGACTCTCACTATAGAATGAGACCTCTGTCACTGGTTGAATAGCAATTATCCTTCCCCTTCGTCCACCGGCAATGTTTACGTCGCCTGTCAGACATTATGGAACCAAGTATTGTTGGGAAAAGGAAAGTGTGTTCATGAAGAATTAGTCGCGCTGAATGTCGAGCTAGCTAGGAGCGAAATAAGGGCAAAATCTATATATAGTCTACTAATAATAAATCTGTAGCCGAAATTTTTCTGGTAATTTTCGATTTTCCAAAAATAACTGGTCCTAACGATATAATTAATCTCCCTAAAACCGAAATAGCTTTTTTGAAATTTTTGTTTGTATGTCTGTCTGTCTGTCTGTCTGTCTGTCTGTATGTTTGTTACCTTTTCACGCGATAATGGCTGGACGGATTTCGATGAAAATTGGAATATAAATTAAGTTCGTTGTAACTTAGATTTTATGCTAAGATATATGGCATTCAAAATACATTATTTAAAAGGGGGGTTATAAGGGGGCCTGAATTAAATAAATCGAAATATCTCGCTTATTATTGATTTTTGTGAAAAATGTTACATAACAAAAGTTTCTTTAAAAATAATTTCCGATAAGTCTTATTCCTTGAAAAATTTTGATAGGACTGATATTTAATGAGATAAATGAGTTTTAAAATTAAAATAACTGCCATCTAAGGCCGTGTAATTAATTAAAAAACAAATGACTTCGTCTATAAGGGGCCTTGGACAGCAACAATCGAAAGCTATGAAAGATAGCCTACAGATAATGTTTCTGCGTTTCTATGAAGTAATATCGGAAGCTAAATTAACCGATTTGTATAATTAATTATTAATTCACCATTGGTAAGTGTAGTTTCTCTAGATGGACATAATGCTATAATGTTATTACAGTAACTTCTGAGTGAATCGAGGACAGGTAAGATTAAAATAGATTCTTATGCACAGAAAACTTGATAGGCTATTCTGTACATTCGTTTCCTGTATTTCCTAAAATAATTTTTATGACCAAATGAGTGGTCTCTGGATCAAAATGATCGCATTTTAATTATGCAAATACAATGTAAATTAAGTAACATAATAAACGATTTATCCTTATATCAAACACGAATGTTCCCTGGATCAAATGTCCTATTTTAATTATGTAATTACTTAATATTTATTTCTAACAGGAGCAGCGGAGCGCACGGGTACGGCTAGTAAATAAATAAATAAATAAATAAATAAATAAATAAATAAATAAATAAATAAATAAATGGACAAGTAAAAAAGAATAAAGTTAAGTAGAAACAGAAAGTAGAAAACAAAGTAGAAGATACGGTAGTATGAGGGGAGAGAAAGAAAGCAACCAAATAACACTTCGTAACCTTTTCGTCTTAATGGGCTCCAAACCTGCTCCACAAGTGAAGGAATCACATCCACATGCCTGAGATAAATCTGACGTCGTTAATGTTGTACTATAATTTATGAGCTCTATGGCGAGTTAACGTACTTGCGCATTTAATACTGGCGTTGATGCAATCCTGCGTCCCGTTCAATTTAATCCCGTGAACCACTATCTACAACATTAGGAAATCACAGCTGTAGCGTTGTGTTGCAGCGTACCAAGGCCGTAGCCAGCCGTAACCTTGGCCCCTACGACAGAAGGAACTGCGGAAGCAGCACGCCTTTGTACAATCGCGAAAATTGACATGAGAGATAGCTTTGCCTCATTTGTGACATCCGTAGACACAAGATTTACGAAATATTTTCTGGTGCCAACTGCCAACTTTTACTAAAAACGCAATTTAAAATCTTCAACGTCGTCATGAGTTGTATCAATCTATTTTACGTCACGGATAAAGGATATAACATTTATAATTAGAGCTCGAAGTTTTAGGTGGTAACAATCGGGAAACTATTCATTTTGACATGATACCTCTTGCACCAAAGGGGAGATCTATAACTGAAACTTGATTAATATATTTCAGTATTATTTGTATTTATCCTGGTAATAATGAACAGTTTGACTCGTAGACACTTTGTTTTTCAGCATTAACTTCCCAAGATTGTATGAGAAGATTCGAAGAGAACGGCAGTATGTAGACCTTCAGCTCTCCCTCCTACCAATAATGCATAACACAATGTCAATACGGCGGTTGCTGTCGTCTGCGATATAACGAACTTTTTTGTTGATTTTCTAGTTCGTTATTTTTTTTCCTGATTATTATATGCTTATATGTACAAGTTGTGTTAACTCTCGCTAAGTGGTTTTATATTTTATCTTATCAGTCTTAGTTATTATTTTTATTATTGTTAATATTTATGTTTTATTATTATTAATTAATTAATTTGTATTACTATCTTTGTATTATCTCCGTCTCTATTATTATTATTATTATTATTATTATTATTATTATTATTATTATTATTATTATTGTTACTATTATTTCTATCATCAACATTATTATTGATGTCTGTAAAATTTATGTAGACTACTGGACTGTACCCGAGCACGAGCATATGCTCTTTTCGGGTATCTATTTAAATGTACGATTTCAAATGTAAATTATGAATAAATTTAAATTTGAATTTGAATGAGTTAAAAATCGGGAAAATGTGACAAAAAAGGACAAATATTTAATTATGTTTCAATTATTTTATGTGAATATAAACAATATTCAATACTCATCAATATAAATTATGCCATCTTGCCAACTGCTGAAGAATTACAGTACACAATGAGATCCATCCTCAAGTTGTCCATCACAAATGACTGACAATTATCGCGGAACACTGCCTTGTACTGGGAAAAAGAGCGCACTGACCATTGAGAAACAATATGCACTCGCTAGAGACATGTTTATGATTGGAAATGAAAACAGAGGCAGCTGATGTTTATGAAATTATAATTGCTTTCTGAATCAGCGTTATGATAACTTACAAGGCACTCCTAAATGACACATCAATGTTTATGTGTGTTAGTTACAGTACTATTTTTTAGTGGTGGCAGCTCTTATCGCTTGTAATGAGAGAGCAGACTGCAGTTCCACAGATAGGCAATTCCGAGAAACAGTTGCAAGCTGTCACTAAGCAACTGCTCTGAACATTCAGGTGATGATTAATCTGAAATGGGGCTTTTGTCGAAAATTATTTGATGAAAACTTAATTTTTATGTGTTTTTTTTAAATATGTATTCACATAAAAAATTCAAAATATGTGTTTTTATGTGAAATAAAATTTAAAATATATGCTCAATACTTCAAAAAATATTCCTTAGAAAAGAATAGGCCTATATGAAGTTTTAGAGCTCATATTTTAATAAATTTTCAGACATTTTTTTTAAGTTTAACTACTTAAAATAATAAAAAATAGATGCACAACATTATGGTACAATCTAAATTAAGTGGTAAGAATTTCATACAAATATACATAATTCTTTTTCTTTAAATGGAACACGTATGTTGAAAAAATCACTTTTGAGTAAATCTCGTTTAAATTAAACATCTATCGTACTTAATAAAAGAAATGTAGAAATATTTAGAAAAAAAGAAAAAAATAGTAGGCCTATATTAGATTATTTTAATAAATCAGGCATCAAATTAAATTAAGCAGAATGGGCCTTATAATCAGATAATAAAAATCGAAATTTCAAAATTTGTCACTTAGGCCCTTTTGATAAGTATGTTTCCTCAAAAATATAAATGCACTAATGTTTTAAAAATATATTGTGATATTTTAATAATAAAAACACCAAATTAAGCAGAAAGATTTAGATACTATGAAATATAAAAATTTCAGTATTTCGATGGCGAACTACAGAAATGGTAATTTATGGTAACTACTGTACACTTTTATTAAATTTACATAACTGGAGAATTATTAATAGGCCTATTTTGTTCTCGAGTTGAAAAATTTGCAAAGCAGCAAAATATAGAAACGTGTCGCCTATTTTGAGAAAATTTAATTCTTAAGGGGAGGTAGAGGTGACATTTTCGAACAAAACTGAAGAAAAGATGAAAATTTGGTTTTTTCCATTTTTATTATATTTATTTTGATATTCCGATGTTAGTTTTTGATTTTGTGCCCTTAAAAGTATGAAATTAAAACCAAGATAACTGTATTACTATATTATTCCCATAATAAACTAATACTTATCATTATTTATATACCTTATCTGAACATACAAATAAAAAAAAAATTATATTTCTTACATTATGGTGCATGGAGAATTTTATATCAAACGATATAAAGTTTTATAAAATTATTAATATTTACAAAACTATTGTACTTAGAAAGTTGAAACTTGGTATGTCCATTACTAATAACATACTTAATATCCATGATCAATTTCAAACAAATCCGATAAATTTTGTGGATTTTGAAATATTCACCGCTGCCTCCCCTTAAAACAGCTTTTGTATTCACTGGAAATTCACAGATAGGAAGTATCACTTCTTAACCATCGGTTTGTCAGTTAGGACCTTTGAAAATTGTCCTTATGTAGGTATCGTCTTACCACATAGATAGGACTGGGTTTAGAAGACAGAAATATCTTTCTAAAAAGCTCTTACGTCTTGTCTTACAATAAACTGTAACAAGCTATAAATGTTCGCCTTGATTGATCACGTTTTCTTAACTTCTGTAAATGCTGCCGTTTCAACTTTTTAATATACAAAAACAACCAAGCCAGACGTGTCGTATCTGGGTGACAATGTTGTCTCCAAGGACACGGGCAGCTGAGTGTGAATTTTGCAGCTCGTAGTGTAAGAATTTGTAACAGTAATTATGTATGTTTTCTTTTTAAACATTTGGTTACATAAACAGCATTGAAGCATTCAGTAATGCTTGAAAGTCGATGTGACAAATTGGTACATGGTGGCACTCCTGGTATGATGGCTACCACGCTTGCTGCTAGATTAAGAATTCGAATGTTCGAGATCAGAAAATAGCGAGGGTCATAAAATGCTCAATATAGAACAAACATTAGTACCTTTTGAGATACTGTTGAGAGTCCCAGGCAGGGGTGTGCTGGCAATAATTTGACAAAGAACTCGCAAAAAAAGTTAGATGGGCAGCGGATCGATACGGAACAGGGTAATACATATTTATTTATTTATTTATTTATTTATTTATTTATTTATTTATTTTAATGTGCTGTACAACAGGCAGTGGCCAAATAATAATAATAATAATAATAATAATAATAATAATAATAATAATAATAATAATAATAATAATAATACAACTTCTTCCTTACAAATGGCTTTTAAGGACCCCGGAGGTTCATGCATGTATTTATTCACACTGCAAATGGGTATACACCCGGTGGCAGTGGTAACTAATTACTGTACACTCAATAATGACAAATAATAATAAATTAACTACTACTACTACTACTACTACTACTACTACTACTACTACTAATAATAATAATAATAATAATAATAATAATAATAATAATAATGAGCATCCTAAATTAAATGAAGCACGATCATTTAAAATAACATTTAAAGTAAATCTAATTTGTATCATATCCCTAAGTTCGAACTAAAACCCACGAGTATGATATGTTCATACCTGCACAAGTACCTTTCAGCACTACACTCATTTCGCTGTCAACTCACTCACTGCACTGGAACTACGACACATTTCACTGATACTATCCTGATTTCACTACACTTCAAAAACATTTCACTGTTCAAATACTTTGCTCTACGACTATAAACTATAAAACTTCACTGACACAAACACACTTCACTGACACAACACACTTCTTCACTGATACAACACTTCAAATCGCAAAATATCAATTTCACCCTTTAAATAGTGTGTATAATATACTACAGTCTATTAGTAAAGTCCTTAAACCTATTTTTAAATACATTTTTGAGTTATTGGTAAAGCCTTTAATAAGTCTGCAGGTAAAGCATTCCAGTCCCTGATAGTACGATTGAGAAAAGAAAACTTTCCAGTGTCCGTCCTCTGTCTTCTTTCCCTCAATTTATATGAGTGGTCGTTCCTTGAAGAGTAATTTGGCGGCTGCAACCTATTTTTTATTTCTCTCCAGGCAGGCTCACCTCTGTACTGTATGTTTTGAACAGTGCGCATAATCGAATTCGCGTTCATTGCCGCCCTCACATAAGCCCGCCATCGGAGCCTATTCTAAGGAAGATTAATCCAATCCCTACCATCATATCCCACCTCCCTCAAATCTATTTTAATATAATCCTCCCATCTTCATTCATTCATTCATTCATTCATTCATTCATTCATTCATTCATTCATTCATTCGTTCATTCATTTTATTCCATAGATCTTACATGAGCAATGAAGCTTTAAGATGTGGAACAAGTCAAAATTTTACAATATTACAATTACAATTTTTACAAATTTTCTATAATATTTTACAATTTTTACAGTTTTACAATTTAGTAATTTTCTACAATGATGAGGTGAGGTCCGAGGATTCGCCAAAAGATTACCCGGCATTTGCCTTTTGGTTGGGGAAAACCTCGGAAAACCCCAACCAGATAATTAAATCAAAGGGGTGAAATGAAGTGATGCCGAGAACTCGCCATAGGCCATCCGGCTTCAGTCCCACGGCTGGGGAAAACCTCGGAAGAAACCATCTCCCCAAAGGTCTTTTCCCCTCAGGACTTCCAACTAACACTTTATATGCATTTCTAGATTCACCCATACGTGCTACATGCCGTGTCCATTAATAGTAATAATAATAATAATAATAATAATAATAATAATAATAATAATAATAATAATAATAATAACAATAATAATAATAATAACTTTTTACTTTTAAAATAGGTTAATCATCAATTATACGGAGTGTTCATTTCAAAGTGTGTCATGACGTCACTGTTGTTGGGTCACCGATTTGAAGCGAGTTTCAGCTTATATGTTAGAGAAGTTGCCTATTATTTAAGGCGTTCTTCAATTTGAACTTGAGAACGTGTACGATATAACTTGAACGTCGTAGCAACAGATGGCGGTCTGTACGGTCTGTGTGCTACCATAACCTCTTTCGAACTGTGTTTTGCGCCGGCAAGTCGTACGCAGGGTATTTGTTATCATCGGTTGCGTACGGTAACATTCCACAACACAAATCATATGCTCCGTGTTGACCGTCGAAGTTAATGTCAACAAATACGTAAGTAATCGTCTTAACCCTCTCCCCATATCCCGACAGTACGTATTTCCAAACAGTTCACATTCCTGCCACTACCGGCGTTACCGTTCGTATCTGTACGTACTCTTCAGAATAAACGCCGTACTTCCTAGGCAACTTCTCTGCCTCATAGGTTATACACCTCTGCGGAAGTGTAGGAAGATTGAATTCTCTAGGCTCATCAGCTAGCCACATGACGGCATACAGCGAGCCATGACACACTTTGAACTGAACACCCAGTACTGTCATTTCTCAGAACTGCATTGAGAGACACGTATTTTTAACCGTGATAACAACAGATTTCCCTCATTGAAACGTATTTATTGAAGAACAAGTTTAATGAGTGGCGAGAACTAGGTTCCGTTCTCGATAAGAAGAAACGTTACCTGAAGTGTACTGGCTTATTGACTCCATATCGTTCCCTTTATGTTTCATCACAGCTTGCTGCGGAAAATACTGGAATGATAACTGGTTTAATGGTGCCAGGTAGTAATTCCATTGCACTCTGAGACTGGAAATGTATCAATTTTAAAATGTAATATTTTCACTTCTATTAAAGATAGGCCACTGAAACTTTTACTAACTATTAAACACGCATTTTTTAAATATAAAAATGTGGGAATGAATCCTCTGGTGATGCTTTTTTATGATTACCAGACTTTTAAGTTATGAAGTGCAAGAAAAAAATCCTTCAGCATATACAGAATGAAACGTAAGTAATGTAAATAATTTCAAGTGGTTATTCTTTGAGATATTTCAAACAAAACCGTTTAATACAATTTTGCTCGCTTTTGCTCCTTTTTCGAGATTAAAAATTGTTTTATGTGAAACATTTCATAGCGTGTTTTGGAAAAGCCATTGTCTTAATTCCCAATATGCTCAGTCACCGCCTGAAGTCAAGGGCTACCGAACATTGAAATCTTTCACATTTCAAATCCAAGTTAGAAAATTATCATATGACGAGTTGCCACACCAACTTACTGTTTTGACAAGTGTTGTATTGCATGTTTCCACGTACAGTATTCACAGTTATTTATATTCTAGTGATATTTAACTCATTTTATCTTTTTGTTTTCATATTTCTCGATAATGGCATATCCATAATGTGGTAACTTGAGCTATATATAATCATAATTTTCCTTACTGCGTGTACCTAAAAATATTGTATTCATTCTATGCTTTGTACTTCACTATTTTTTTTTATTATTATTATTATTATTATTATTATTATTATTATTATTATTATCTCGACACTCATAATTTTAGAATAGTAATCCTTGGTGATTTTAATACTCCTGGTATGGACTGGACAACTGGTTCTAATCTTAATGATACTCATTATTACTCTAAAATTAAGGCTAAGGATTTATATTCCTCGTCCTGCCTTCTTGGATTAATTCAAATTAACTCTACCGTTGCGAGTAAAAAGCTTCTTGATTTGGTTTTTACTAATGATAAAAACAGTACAGTTAAACTTGCCGATCACTCTCTAGTTTTAGAGGATACTTATCATCCATCTATCTCTATTTATATTGAAGTAAAATTATCGTTACCGGAACACTCTCTAATCAGTTCTTATTTAAATTATTCTCAAGGTGATTATCTGAATCTTTATTCTATTCTATACAATTATGATTGGACTAGCATATATCAGACTACTGATGTAAACACTGCTGCAAATTCCTTGTCTCAAATTATAAACAATGCTATATCCCTTTGTGTCCCTGTCACCTTTGTTAAAAAATCGCACTATCCTAAATGGTTTTCAAACGATTTACGTCAGCTTATTAAGAAAAAAAATAAAGCTCATAAAAATTACAAAAAATATAAAACTGATCATCATTATCTAATTTTTTCTAATTTTAGAAAACAAGTCAAAGCCATGATTAAATCTGATAAATTCAAATGGTTACAATCAATTGATGATAACCTAAAGCACGAACCAAATAAATTTTGGAAATATGTAGAAACTTTTCGAAAAACAAATAGTAATCCCACAGAACTAATAATAAATGGCGTTCACATCACAGATGAAAAGAAATTGCAAATGCATTTGCTTGTCAATTTAAATCTGTTCAACAAAATTGTAACTCTAATTTCATTACTTATGATTCTAATATCACTGACTGTTTGTCCCTGCCTAATATTACATTCGATGATGTAAATAAAGCTATTAAAAAACTAAAGCCTAATAAATGTAAAGGTACTGATAGCATTCCTAATTTTATAATTAAGGGTTGCTCTAATATTCTCTTGCCTGTTTTAACTTTTTTATTCAATCTTAGCTTAAAAACAGGAATTTACCCGTCACTTTGGAAGGAAGCATCCATTATTCCAGTTTTCAAAAATGGTAATAAAAATAGTGTTACTAATTATAGACCCATTTCTATCCTAAACAATTTTTCTAAAATTTTTGAAAAAATTATTCACAAACACATTTCATTTTATGTCAAAAATAAGATCAATTCGGCCCAACATGGATTTACAAGAGGGAAATCTACAACTACTAATTTAGTTTCCTATCTTAATCTCATAATGCCTATAGTTGAAAATCAAGGTCAAATTGACTCAATTTATTTTGATTTTAGCAAAGCATTTGATGTTGTTCCTCACAAAATTTTATTAAATAAATTAAGTAATTTTGATCTCTCCACTAACTACGTTAATTGGTTTGAAAATTATTTAACAGATAGACAGTCTTGTGTTCGACTAGGTAATTCTCTCTTGGTTCCATTTAATAGTTTATGCGGTGTTCCTCAAGGGTCTACATTGGGACCTCTCTTATTTTTATTATTTATAAATGATATAAGAAAAAGAATAAGTTCTAGCTGCCTTTTATTTGCGGATGATCTCAAAATCTTTCGCAAAATTAATAGTTTGGTTGATTGTCAAATTCTTCAAAATGACATTAATTCAATTTCACAATGGTCTGTTGAAAATGGAATGAAAATTAATCAATCCAAAACTTCTGTTATTTCCTTTTCACGGAAAACTATCTCCCTAAAATTTAACTATTCTCTCAGTAATGTCGTAATTACTAGGACAGATTGTATTAGAGATCTTGGTGTCCTACTTGATTCAAAATTATATTTCCATGATCATGTGCAATATATTTATACCCATTCGTTAAGAATGCTTGGTCTAATTAGGTCTATAACTTATTCTTTTTCCACTCCTATGTGTTTATTAATTTTATACTATACGTTGGTTAGATCCAAGCTTGAATATGCATCTGTTGTATGGAACTCCATTACTTCCACTGACTCGGCTAAATTGGAGAATATTCAAAGAAAATTTATTTCCTTGTGTTCTTATAGATTTTTACCAAATTCCGATTATAACTATGAGATTAAATGCAATTATTTCAATTGCGGTTGTCTGTTCACCAGACGTCAGGATCTTGATTATTTATTTTTTTGCAAAGTCATTAAGGGTGATATTGATTGTGAATCTTTCATAAGCAATATCAGTCTTCGTATTCCTGCTAATGGTTTAAGATTTCATAAATTGTTTTATAATAAGAATCCTAAATCTCTCTCTCCGGTCTGCAGATGCATTAAATATGCTAATTTGCATGGATTCAACTTGGATCCATTTAATGTGTAGTATATCTTTGAGTTTTAACTCACTGATCTAATTTTAATAATTATTTGTCCATATATTTCTTGCATTTGGTCTATTGATTCATGTAGACCATTCCATTATTTCAATTATCTCATTGTACTAATTTTATAATTTTATAATTATTATTTGATCAATGATTGATGTAGACCATTATATTGTTTGTATTTCATCTCATTGCCATTTTCTATCATTCATTCTCATCATCATTTGTTGTTTTGTTCTGTTTTGTATCGTGCAAAACTGTAATTGGCCTTGTGCTGTTGTTTTTGCACGTTAATATTCTAAATAAATAAATAAATAAATTATCCATATTATTATTGTCTTATATTTTTATACTTTGTATGTCTCATTTATTTTGATCTACTGTTCACTTTTTACTATGCATTATTATGCATTTTCCTTTCTTTCTATATCTTATACCGTATGTATTAAGTCTGATTTCTACTGACTTGTTGTTTACATTATATTATAATTATCTTCTTCAGTTTTGTGTGTAAAATTGTAGTGTACTTTACTTTGTACATTTGTAGTGTTTTTTTTGTATCGCAGTTTTACTCCTGGTTGAGTGTTAGAGAAGGCCGTATGGCCTTAACTCTGCCAGGTTAATAAACCATTATTATTATTATTATTATTATTATTATTATCAATATCAGCCTATTATTCTTACATTTTTATACTTTGTATGCCTCATTTATTTTGACCTGCTGTTCACATTTTATTATGCATTTTTCTTTCTTTCTATATGTTATATGTATTAAGTCTGATTTCTACTTACTTGTTGTTTTCATTATATTATTATGATTATCTTCTTCAGTTTTGTGTGTAAAATTGTAGTGTACTTTACTTTGTAAACTTGTAGTGTTTTTTGTAACGCAGTTTTACTCCTGGTTGAGTGTTTGAGAAGGCCGTATGGCCTTAACTCTGCCAGGTTAAATAAACCATTATTATTATTATTATTATTATTATTATTATTATTATTATTATTATTATTATTATTATTATTATTGTCTTATATTTTGATACTTTGTATGTCTCACTTATTTTGACCTGCTGTTCACATTTTATAATGCATTTTCCTTTCTTTCTGTATGTTATATGTATTGTGTCTGTTTTCTACTGACTTGTTGTTTACATTATATGAGCCATTCAGAGTAGAAGTGGTGTAAGTCAAAAATGGGTAATGAGGGTCAAAGTAAACATTCTGTAAAATACAGCGCAAGGTAGCAATTAATATTACATTTCTTTAAACTATTAGTAGTCAGTGGATAGCAAGAAGGACATATTAATTGCTACTTCTATTGCGCTGTATTTTACAGAATTTTTATTTTAAATCTCATTACCTAATTTTGACTTACACCACTTTTGCTCTGAACGGCTCATGTTATGATAATCTTCTTAAGTTTTGTGTGTAAAATTGTAGTGTACTTTACTTTGTAAATTTGTAGTACTTTTTGTATCGCAGTTTTACTTCCGGTTGAGTGTTAGAAAAGGCCATATGGCCTTAATTCTGCCAGGTTAAATATACCATTATTATTATTATTATTATTATTATTATTATTATTATTATTATTATTATTATTATTATTATTATTATTATTATTTTTAAAAGAGTAGTGCACTATTATAATAAATGATTGAAAGAATTTTAGTTTTGTCTTTTAAATGTGCAGAAATTTTATCCAAACAAATGTAACTTTTCGTTCTGCAAAGGAATTTTACAGTATTACAAGTCTTTTAACTATTTATTAACGCCTGACAGAAAATTTATTCTACTCGTGAAGCAAGTTACGCAGGTGCAACTGTCCTATCGTTGTAGTGACGTGAGCTCCATATCGTTATCAGTCCCCACTGCATTGCTACGTTCACTTCCCGTTCTGGTCGTGATACTGCGTCCTAGGGTTCCAGTGGGTTCATTGTACTGTCTTTTCAGATAATAATTTTCCAAATCTGTAGTTACAATGGAGCTATAGAATATCTGTATTGCTGACCTTTATGATCAGGATGGAAATTTACGGTAGTTCAGGCACAGGTACGATCCTAAAATTTACATTACAGTATAACCTTTTGAAGTACGCTTCTCTCTTTTATATTTTGATAGTAATCCATTTTGTATTACAAGTGCAGCACACGGTTTACAATGTGATTAAATTCACAGGAAATAACTGTTACTCATATACTTCACTATTCCTTTCCTTAGTTTTTATTCCATTACATTTATATCCCTCTCAATCATATTCACAATCCTTATAAACAAGAACAAATTCTTTAAAAATCCAAACATTAACGCTTCACGCAACTTTTAATAAGGTAAAGTGACTGTGTTTCTCAGCGAGGTGGATGATATTGAGCTGTGCAGAAAGCTTGGTTCCTTTCAGAAACGCCAGGGTCGTATACGGCTCAAGGGAACGGCACTCGGTTGGAACCACTAAGTTGCTGCTGTTCCTTTCTACTTTTTGCACCGATCAGCCTCCTACATTAATAAGATAATTAACAGAACGTAGTTTTAACGATGGCTGTAAGAATTTTCGGTTCAATATCTATACAAGGTGTTTCAGAAATACTTTGGCAAACCTTAAGGCATGTTCCTCATACCAAAACAATAAAAACGTTCATGTAAACATATGTCCGAAAATCCTTAGTTTTTTAGTTATTAATGAAAGAACATAATGAAACATCTGTTAGATATTGTCAGCTTGGTAGCAAGTGTTGCAAACTTTAATCAATTCAGAAACTCATAACCAGGGAAAGGATTTATATGTAAATACATATTTACTTATAAAGCTAATATAATTTATATTTTGCATTATCTTTATGTTTCACAATGTGTAGGGTTGAAAAATCCTACTTTTATTTTCCATATTTTTCCATATTTTAGAGTTTAGTACATATTTTCGTTAATTTCCATATATTTTCCATATTTCATATAAAACAGTCCATATTATATTAGGTTTAACAATAAAACAAAACAAAATTCCATTAACTTTTAAAAATACATTTCAACAATAGAGATTTAAACACATGTTCAGTAATCCCTTTAACATCAGAGTTATTTGAAAATTAGCAGTCCTATCAACAATGGGAAAGTAAGTTACAAAACTGTATTAATTTAATTTAAAATTTTTAACAGACTTCAGTTGTGCAGCTCAACAGTTAAATGCCAGTCAGAGTACACATAGGTTCAGTTTTGTAAATCATACTATAAAGACGGTAAATATGCCAAAAGTACGTCATTCAGTCAATTTAAAATCAAAACTAACAAGTTACATTTCAGAATTTAAAGAAGATGGTTTATCAACTGACAATAAAATATTATTTTGTAATTTGTGTCAGTGTGCAGTATCATCTACACAAAAGTTCCTGGTGCAACAACACATTACAACTAGTAAACATCAGGCCAACAAACAACTAAATTCCAAGCAGAGACAATTGTTTTTAACACAACCAACAACATCGAATGTAAGATCTGAGTTTAACATCGACCTGTGCCGTTCTCTCATCTCTGCTGATATTCCTCTTTACAAACTAAAGAATAAGGTCTTCAGGGAATTCCTTGAAAAATATACTCAACATACAATCCCGGATGAGTCAACACTTAGGAAGACGTATGCTCCATCCATCTACGATGAGACAATACAGAAGATAAGAGATGAAATTAAAGATAGTTCAATTTGGGTTTCCATTGATGAGACTCCCGACAAAGAAGGTAGACTTGTTGGTAATGTAGTTATCGGTTTGTTAAGTGAACAATATTCTGAACGAATTCTTTTACATTGTGATGTTCTAGAAAAGTGCAATAACAAAACTATAGTTAAACTGTTCAACGAAGCTATGGGTATCCTGTGGCCAAAGGGTATTATGTACGATAATGTGTTATTCTTTATTAGCGATGCTGCCCCTTATATGGTCAAAGCTGGACAAGCATTATCTGTTGTATATCCTAAATTGACTCATTTTACTTGTGTGGCGCATGCATTTCATCGTGTGGCAGAAGTGGTCAGAGACAATTTCCTAAAGTAGATTTGTTGATTTCATCAGTGAAAAAAGTATTTCTCAAAGCTCCCAGTAGAGTTAACGTGTTGAAAGAAATGTACCCTGAAATTCCATTGCCACCAAAGCCAATTTTAACTAGATGGGGTACATGGCTAGAAGCAGTTGAATATTATGCCGAACATATAGACTCTATTAACAATGTTCTCCTTGCATTGGACTCTGAAGATGCAGTCTCAATTGATACTGCGAAAACAGTTACCTGTGACATAAGTGTGAAGAATGACTTAGCTCACATTCAGCATACATTTTCATGCATCATAAAAACGCTCAAAAGTCTCCAAAATAGGCACCTTTCACTATCTGAAAGTTTTGAAATTATAAATAGTACTGTGGAACAACTGAATCGTGGTAGAGGTAAAGTTGCAGATGCAGTAAGAGCTAAGGTGGACACTGTACTTTCAAAAAACCCTGGATATGAAGAACTACAAAAAGGTTGTTGCTGTGATGAGTGGTGAATCAACAGTGAAGATTAACTTGGACTTATCCCCAGCAGACATTGTGAAATTGAATTATGTACCAGTTACTTCTTGTGACGTCGAACGCTCTTTTAGTCAGTATAAATCTATCCTCAGAGACAATAGAAGAAGATTCACTTTTCAGCACTTGAAAGAAATGTTTGTAACCTATTGTTATGGTAACAGACAATAAAAATTGTGTTTTGTTGAAACTACATTGGAAGATAAGGTACGTCCATTATATTTTTGTTTAGTTTGATTAAAATGTACCAATATTTAACGTACATAGTCATTTTTTATAATTTTAAGTCCATATTTAATTCCATATTTTGGTAAAAATCCATATTTAATTCCATATTTTGGTAAAAATAACTACATATATATTTACATATTTCATATATTTTTAGTCCATATAAATCCGTTCCCTGCTCATAACAATGGAATTTTAAGTTCAATGCGTTTCGAGGTACAATCCAATAACTTAAGTTTGTAACTGATAACTTAAGTTTGTAACTAACATTTGTAATCGAATGATGTTATCGATACAAGTCTGCTGATGCACCCATTGTATCCTAGATGATGGTTATGTGTTGCCAAGGAATCCATGATTCGACTAGAGCATGCGTATGTGGAAGCAAGAGAAGAACATTTTGAACATTTGTTATGAGTTTGCGAATTGATTAACGTTGCATTACTTGCTGTCAAGATGACAATATCTAACAGATGTTTCATTATGTTCTTTCACTAGTAACTACAAAACTAAGGATTTTCGGACATATGTTTATATGAACTCTTTTTTCTTGTTTTGGTGAGAAAAACATGCCCCCAAGGTTTGTCAAAGTATTTCTGAAACACCCTGTATATCATCTGTAATAAAGTAACTATTCAGTTTCAAGTAAAGGAGCTTAAAGTGATATAAAATAAAGTATTGTAAACATTGATATAAAGTAATGTAGACCTAATGTAACGCAAAGTGAATTTAATCAATATGAAGTAAAAAAAAGTAATAAAATGAAGAACAGCAAAGTGATGGAAAATAAAATTACACAAAAAAAGAATGTAGTAATGTGGGTCAGAAGTGTTATTGTAATTTTTATTTTGGAATGGCGCTTAAGAAAGAAAGTCCAGCATAGTAAAGTGCACACAAACCATGCACTTAATCAAGAAATACAAAATTATAAATTATGTGAAAGTATGAATACTAGAACTGTCGTATACGTGTGATAAGAAATTTGGGAGACATTAGAGTAAAATTCAAGGGGCTTAATCATCTTTCCCCAGGTACAAATCAGTCACGGCTCTGAATAAAGTAATGTAGTACAAAGTAAGATAATGCAAGCAAAGTAATGTAATATAAAGCAGAGTTTTGTAAAATAAGACAATACAATGTTAACATCAAATAATGTAACAAAATATCAAGTAAGATAATGTGGGAATATAAAGCAATATAGTGTAACATAATATCAGGTAAGAATATGTGACATGTAATATCACATTAAGGAAGATAATGTGACATATTATAAAGGACAACAATGTAACATAATTTTTAAGCAATTGCTCGATTCTATGTTACATTATTTTATTTATAATAGGTTACCTTAACTTCCTTAATATTATATTATTTTAGTTTATATTATGTTACATTATCTTACTTAATATTATTAAGTTATATTTATATTTTATTTTATACTACATAGAATTTTATTACCTGTTATTAAGATACACTGTATTACGTTACCTTATCTTGCTTAATATTATATTATTTTAGTTTATATTATATTACATTATATTGCTTAATATTACGTTATATTTCTATTTTATTTTATACTATATCGAATTTCATTACTTGTTATTAAGATATATTATATTACATTATATTACGTTACCTTATCTTGCTTAATATTATATTATCTTAGTTTATATTATGTTACATTATTTTGTTTAATATTATGTTACATTTCTACTTTATTTTAGACTACGTCGAATTATATTACTTGTTATTATGTTACATTATTTTACTTTATATTAGGTTACCTTACCTTGCTTAATATTATATTATTTTAGTTTATGTTATGTTACATTTCTATTTTATTTTGTAATACGTCGAATTATATTACTTGTTACTATGTTACATTATTTTACTTTATATTACGTTACCTTAACTTGCTTAATATTATATTATTTTAGTTTATGTTATGTTACATTATTTTGCTTAATAACACGTTACATTTTTATTTTATTTTATTTCATTTTAAACTACGTCGAATTATATTACTTGTTATTATGTTACATTATTTTACTTTATATTACTTTGCTTTGTCTTGCTTAATATTATATTATTTTCGTTTATGTTGTGTTACATTATATTGCTTCATACTGTATTATATTACATTTCTATTTTATTTTATATTACGTCGAATTACAGTATATTACTTGTTACTATGTTACATTATTTTACTTTTTATTACTTTACTTTGCACTTGCTTAATATTATATTATTTTAGTTTATGTTATGTTACATTATCTTACTTAATATTGTTACATTATTTTGCTTCATATCATGTTACATTTTTATTTCATTTCATTTCATTTTATACTACGTCGAATTATATTACTTGTTATTATGTTACATTATTTTACTTTATATTACTTTGCTTTTTCTTGCTTAATATTATATTATTTTAGTTACATTATATTGCTTCATATTATGTTACATTTCTATTTTATTTTATATTACGTCGAATTATATTACTTGTTACTATGTTACATTATTTTATTTTATATTACTTTACTTTGTCTTGCTTAATATTATATTATTTTAGTATATGTTATGTTACATTATCTTGCTTCATATTATGTTACATTCCTATTTTATTTTATACTACGTAGCATTATATTACTTGTTATTATGTTACATTATTTTACTTTGTAGACCTATTATGTTGCATTATCTTGCTTAATATTATAAAACTTCATTTCACATTATTTCACGTCGCTTTATCTTATTTAATATTGCATTCCATTTATTTACTTTACATAACGTGTCGTTATCTTGCATTATTTTATTTTATATTATGTCGCATTATCTTGCTTGATATTGTGTTAAATTATTTGACTTTATCTTGCTTATTGGCGCTATATAATGACGTTCTCCATTGTAGGTTAAACGGCAGAATATGTTTGGTTACAATAATTGAAGGGTTCAGAGCCATATTGGGCCAAGCACCATTTATTAAAAACGGAGAAAGCAAGGGTTAAAGTTAAGTGAATACTATAGTTTAATGAAGATTGCCATATCATTTAGTTTTAATGTATATACTTTATATTACTTGATATATGTTTCCATTGAATTATGGTGGTAAATTCATTTTAACACTTGTTTTCTACGGTTTTAGTAAATGGCGCTTGACCCACTATGGTACTGACCCCTTCAATTCTGAGTTATATATTGCCATCAGAACTACATAAAATCATAACATTTAATAAAGCAAGGAAGTCAGGAAAATAAATTAACAAAGGAATACATTTTAGTGAAGAAGTTAGAACAGCAATAAAACAAAGCAACGATGTTACTAAGGTAAGGAAACTAAGGAATTCCATTTACAGACAAAAGAAAACGGAAAAGTAGCCGGAAAGTTTACTTCCTCTCATGACATGGTGCGTTTTCTCATAACATCGACTATTTACTCAGTGTATGAACAATTGTTCACTTCCGAGGCGCAATTCCGTAGGTAGTTACACTTGAAACAGCTGATGCCATTAATTACAAGGTTCTCCGATTTGAATATACAACAGCCTCCCACCACAAACGTCTTCCCCTCGTTTCGTTCTCCCATTCCCATGCGGTTGACAATAAATAAACGGTCTATCCAAAGAACAGTAACGTGACGGAATTAGATAGAGCCAAATGTTGTTTAGAGAACACACATGTTGAGTGGCCTCGTACAGTGACCTTTGAAACCTGTTTGGCGAGAGAACCACAACTCTCTAAGCTCTTGTATTTGCATTTCTGCTTTAAACCATATAGTTTTCAGCAGAAAAAGAATTCATACTCATAGTCAAGGCTAACTTCCCTCTGTAATGAGTTGTTTAAAAGTATCGCCCATCCGGAAATACAAAAATTTGTCCGGAGTACGGAATAATGGAACTCAGATGTCTAACTAAATTTTATGTCCGGAAATGTCCAAGTATTTACACTTATCAATATATGAGGCGTTCAGAAGTCAACATGATTAACTCCACTTTTGGTTATTTCAGAGTTTATAAGTTGGCAATGTATTAAATTGACCATATTTTCAGTGGTCAATGTGATTTGCTCCATAGTTTAGTAAAAAGCTTACAGACTCCAGTATTCTTCTCGACTACATCACAGAATTAATAGTGTGTGTTTAACTTTAATCTTGAATAGGCCTATCTCAAAATCTTTGGAAAAGGAGTTAATCATGTTGACTTCTGAACGTCTCATATTGTATTATCACAGCAATTATCTCTGTATTATATTCATATTATTTAATTCTATAAATTATTTCTCATATATTCCAATTAAATCATTAACAGAAAAAAAAAACACGATCCCACCGTGCACTTCGAAACTGCAGTTGAACAACCCATAGCAGTACATGAAGAAAAGGAGACCATCTATGACCCTACAATTCAATATTTTAGGGATTATTACATATACAAGGACAGATTGAAGTATTTGGACTATTGTTCGGAGCAAGGGGAACAATTCCAAAATTCTCAGTTGAATGTTTTAAGTCTTTTGGAATTCCTTTAAAAATTATGAAAATTATTGCTGTAGACATAAAGAGTATTCTGTTCAGATTTTACGTAATCACCTGTACACCTAAATTTCTTTATATTCTATTTGATTACTAGTAATTATTCAATAAAAGTACTTTCCCAAGGGTAGCTTCCATTTGAAAATAACAATCGTTTATTTTTTTAGTATGCTGTGTCTTTTGGCAACCCTTACTGAAGGGCAGCTACCCTTGTGGGATTTATATATATTAATAACGTAGACAGTTATTTAGTTTGAGACTATCTGCTCAAGATTATGCTACGTTATTTACGATTACCATTCATTTCGCTTCATTTTTTACTTTTCAAGTCCATGCAAATTACGTTACTTGCAGCAGTAGAGAACATCTGCAGTAGATGCACACATTTTTTAGGTTGTACCGATAGGTGAAATGTCTGAACGGAAACAATCAATTTTTATTAAGTCTAGAACCTAAGGGTAGAGAATTATTTTATTAGAGGAGAAAAATTCGCTCCGGCGCCGGGGATCGAACCCGGATCCTTAGTTCTACATACCAAGTGCTCTAACCATTGAGCTACGCCGAAGTTCAATTCACAACATCGGATCGAATCCCTCTCCTCTACTGTTTTTTTCCCCTTTGTGGCCCTTTGACATATATTAAGTCAACTGTCATTATACAAGGAGCGCACTCAATTGAGTGACTTGGTGGCCGGGATTCCACAGTATTATATGCATGTTGGCCGAAGAATCTACGTAAAGATTAATTTGCGGTCCTATAGAATATATGTGTTATGGTAACAATGATTATTAGAGAAGAAAAATTCGCTCCGGGATCGAAACCGGATCCTTAGTTCTACGTATCAAGTGCTCTAACCACTGACCTACGCCGAAGTTCAATCCACAGCACCGGATCGAATCCCTCTCCTCCAGTGTTTTTCCCTTTGTGGCCTGACTCCAAGTTCGATATATATATGTTGACATATATTAAGTTAACTGCCATTATACAAGGAGCGCACTCAATTGAGTGACTTGGTGACCGGGATTCTACACTAATATGCACTGCTGGGCAAAGAATCTACGTAAAGATTAATTTGTGGTTCTACAGAATATATCTGTTATGGTAACAAAGATTACTACAGGAGAAAAATACTAAGGGTAGAGGCCATGGACTTCGTCATAATACAGTACAGAATAGTAAGTCTACAATAACACAATAATTGCAAACACATGAAATTCTTTATTTAAAGTGGGTACTAAGAATTCATCAATAATAATATAAAAAGGATTCATAATTAACCATCTATGAAGGACAGCTTTGAATCGTTCAAGGGTTACATTGTTGATCGGTGGGGGTAATTTATTATAAAATGGGTAATCAATAAGTTTCCATACTGTCCGGAATGTAGGCAACACACAGGACATAGAAAACGGAAAGGTTATTTTTTTAGAACCATGGAAACAGCTGGAGTCTACTAGGTGTTCATTTCAAAGTGTGTCATGACGTCACTGTTGATGAGTCAGCGATTTGAAGCGAGTTTCATCTTTTATGTCAGAGAAGTTGCCTATTAATCAAGGCGTTCAATCTGAACTTGAGAACGTGTACGGTATAACTTGAACGTCGTAGCAACAGATGGCGGTCTGTACGGTCTGTGTGCTACCATAACCTCTTTCGAACTGTTTTGCGCGGGCAAGTCGTACGCAGGGTATTTGTTATCATCGGTTGCGTACGGCAACATTCCACAACACAAATCAAATGCTCCGTGTCCATGTTGACCGTCGAAATTAATGTCAACAAATACGTACTGTAAGTAATCGTCTTAACCCTCCCCCCCATATCTCGACAATTAGAAAAAAAACTCACCTCAGTACATGTTTCGAAACAGTTCACATTCCTGCCACTACCGGCGTCACCGTACGTATCGGTAAGTGCTCTTCAGAATGAACGCCGTAGTTGCTAGGCAACTTCTCTGGCAGATAGATGATACACCTCTGCGGAAGTGTAGAAAGATTGAATTCTCTAGGCTCATCGACTAGCCACATGACGGCATACAGCGAGCCATGACACACTTTGAACTGAATACCCAGTATACTAAATGCATTACTTCAAAGGCAGAGAAGAAGACTAGCCATAAGGCGTATATGAAGAGATTTCAGGAAAAATCGCAATTCTTGATATGTTTGCATAAAATCACGTGTAGAAGCTCAGTTCTTAAAGACAATCTGACGCTGTTTGATAGACTGACTCAACAGGTATAGAAGCAATGATCTTCAGTGACATGCGGATAAATGTTTAACGGTACAAGAAATACAAGTGCAGTTCGGAAATATACTGATTGCCCTTGTATAATTCAATAGCTATAGAATACAACCATTTCTTAGTTTTTGATTATTTCACTAGTGGTGGTATAAGTAAGTAAACACAGTATATCTCGTTGAATAACTGTATCTCACAGAATTATTACACTACAAATTAAGGCTTTTTTATTTCGATTAAGTAATGATATACGTAGACCTACGTACAGATATACAATAGTTTTGCAATGCTTTCACTAGTGAATTGTGGTTTACAATCAAATTACAGTCTGGCCCAGTTATAATTCGTAACACAATTTTTTGTAAAAGCAAAATTTAATTCAATCTTAGTATAAAAAAACATTACTGTATTCTTTTGTTTTTGGCTGAGATGAAGAGAAGGCCTAATGATTTTAACTCCGCCAAATAAATAAATAAATAGTTAAATAAATAAATGAGTGAGTGAGTGAGTGAATAAATAAATAAATAAATAAATAAATAAATAAATAAATAAATAAATAAATAAATAAATAAATACAAGGTAGGGGATTACCCAAGATGCCATGATACATTGTGCAGAGTTGTTCTTATAGAGTTTCGAAATTGTAACAAGGAAAATATTTTCTCTGTAATAATAGGTATAATTAAATTGTCAAAATACAAAATTAATGTTTCCAAATACATCTTATTGAAATAGTTAAAATGACAAAACGTAAAAATCGCTAAATTTGTCGCCAAATTATTAATAAAAAATCTAGAAAAGTCACTGGTCGCTATTTCGTAATTTTTGTCGTTAGACACCCACTCAAAACCGCTAGATCTAGCGACTTGTCGCTAAAGTTGGCAGCACTGTTCAGGATGGATACCAATGCAGCTTACAGAGATTCCAGTACTCACATGAAACATCCATTCCCTGATTGATAGCGATAATGAACCAAAATATCGATATAACAAGAGTTGCCAGCGAAATCCTTTCAAGCCAAGTGCACTCCAGGATATAAATTTTACTTAAGGTTTCACAATAATTATCATCTTAACAGATTAAACAATTAAACATCGATCTCGCTGTGGGCACATTTATACCAAATTTGATCTCTGGCATATCGCTAGGGACATCAGTTGTAATTGTACAGTAATAATAATTGCAAAACCTTAAGAAAGAGAAGCATCCGTTCGTTTGTATACAAAGAATAGTTTAATATTCCTTCATTATAAGAGGTTGCTATGGCTACAACAAACATTCACATTCCGTAGCTCAGAGATATTGTATCAAAGTCTGCGGACAAAGTCCACAGATGGCAGTAGGAGCAGACGAAACACTCTAACTGAAGTGCATTGGTTGTGAATTACTTTAATGTACTTAGGAATTCATATAGGGTAAAAGTTGGTAATAGTGTGATATGAGTAATATCACAGTCTAGTATATACAGTCACGAAGCTTGAGTTTATGAGGGTACTAGGAACAATAGACTGTGCAGGTCCTATTTCTTGCATTGTCTGCAATGAGGCGATATTAGCGATCCTAGTGGTTAGCAACTATCTATGGATGCATATTTACTACGTATTGAGCTTCGTGACTGTATATACTAGACTGTGGTAATATTGTGATAGTTCTTTTTGAGAATTTACTACAATTTTACTGAGCGAGAGAAAGGTCGGTTTTTTGCGTCAGCTTATTAAGGGAATGTTCGTGGACAAGTTTCTGCACAAAACCGGTTCTTCTCTCGCTCAGTAAAATAATTGTAATAAATTCTCCATAAGAACTATCACAATATTACCAACCTTTACCCTAAATTTCTTCAAATTGCAGATCATATTTTTTATTTCCTTGATTTTTATCAGCACTGTCATTACGAGTAGCATCTAATAATATTATCAGTAATTGTCATTGCTATTTTTAGTGGGTTATTTAATAAAGTTGTATCAAATATGAAGTCCAAATCTCCTGACGTTTCGCGAGAGCCAATAACATGCAAGCGCGACGTTGTCAAACCTACAGCGCGGGTGATGCGTGCTACACTAAACTCGTCTGGCGGCCGGTGTTGGAAACAGGATCCGTTCTCAATAACAAAACAATGCAATACAATAATAAATAATTTATTCATACAATCTACACTAATAATAAATCTGTAGCCGAAATTTTTCTGGTAATTTTCGATTTTCCAAAAATAATTGGTCCTAACATATATAATTAACCATCCTGAAACCGAAAATCGCTTTTTTGAAATGTTTGTTTGTATGTCTGTCTGTCTGCATGTTTGTTACCTTTTCGCGCGATAATAGGTGAACGGATTTCGATGAAAATTGGAATATAAATTAAGTTCGTTGTAACTTAGATTTTAGCCTGTATGGCATTCAAAATACATTATTTAAAAGGAGGGCCTGAATTAAAAAATCGAAATATCTCCCTTATTATTGATTTTTGTGAAAAGTTTTACATAAAAAAGTTTCTTTAAAAATAATTTGCGATAAGTTTTATTCCTTGAAAAATTTTGATAGGACTGATATTTAATGAGATAAATGAGTTTTAAAATTAAAATAACTGCCATCTAAGGCCGTGTAATGAATTAAAAAACAAATGACTTCGTCTATAAAGGGCCTTGGACAGCAACAATCGAAAGCTATGAAAGATAGCCTACAGAGAATGTTTCTGTGTTTGTATGAAGTAATATCGGAAGCTAAATTAACCGATTTGTATAATTAATTATTATTTCACCATTGGAAAGTGTAGTTTCCCTAGATGGACATAATGCTATAATGTTATTACAGTAACTTCTGATATAATATAATATAATATAATATAATATAATATAATATAATATAATATAATATAATATAATATGTAATATTATATAATATAATTTAAGTTATTTGAAGGGTTCACAACCATAGTGGGCCAAGCGCCATTTACTGAATACGTAGAAAACAAGGGTTAAAATTAAGTTATTACCATAATTCAATGGAAACCTATAACAAGTAAAATAAAATATACACATTAAATCTAAATTATGTCAATCTTCATTAAACTATGGTTGCATGTAATAAAAATTAAGAAACATGTTGTAGGAATTGTCATTGCACCAAATGAGTGTATCTGGACCAAAATGATCGCATTTTAATTATTTGGATGCAATTTAAATTAAGTAACATATTAAACGATTTATCCTTCTATCAAACACGAATGTTCCCTGGATCAAACGTCCTATTTTAATTATGTAATTACTTTATATTTATTTCTAACAGGTGCAGCGGAGCGCAAGGGTACGGCTTGTCTATCATATAATTTTGTATTTCATGTATATTATTGAAACCTGGTTGAGTGGGAGAGAAGGCCTTATGGCCTTAACTCTGCCAGGCAAAATAAAACTACTACTACTACTACTACTACTACTACTACTACTACTACTACTTATTTTCACCATTTTTCGTGTTTATTTGCTTGCTTATTTTACTGTTTCATTGTGCTTAGAAATCCGGACTTCAGTTATTACAAACGAATTATTGATTTCACTGATAGACACAAAGCACGTCGAATGCCTACAGACAATACAAACGAAATCGAGCTGGCATTTCCAGCAATAGTCTTGGTTGGTGCTTTGAAAGGTTTTCTTATCAGCACGAGCTGTGTAAACATCACTCGTGGAAGACCATAAAAACCATGAATTATCTGGACACCGATTAAGACGCATAAAATCCGAACTACCTGGCGTAGAAATGAAATTCTTGTATCTATACTTACTTACTTGCTTTTAAGGAACCCGGAGGTTCATTGCCGCCCTCACATAAGCCTGCCATTGGTCCCTATCCTGAGCAAGATTAATCCAGTCTCTACCATCATATCCCACCTCCCTCAAATCCATTTTAATATTATCTTCCCATCTACGTCTCGGCCTTCCCAAAGGTCTTTTGCCCTCCGGTCTCCCAACTAACACTCTATATGCATTTCTGGATTCGTCCATCCGTGCTACATGCCCTGCCCGTCTCAAACGCCTGGATTTAATGTTCCTAATTATGTCAGGTGAAGAATACAATGCGTGCAGTTCTGCGTTGTATAACTTTCTCCATTCTCCTGTAACTTCATCCCTCTTAGCCCCAAATATTTTCCTAAGAACCGTATTCTCAAACACCCTTAATTTCTGTTCCTCTCTCAAAGTGAGAGTCCAAGTTTCACAACTATAAAGAACAACCGGTAATATAACTGTTTTATAAATTCTAATTTTCAGATTTTTTAAGAGCAGACTAGATGACAAAAGCTTCTCCACCGAATAATAGCAGGCATTTCTCATATTTATTCTGTGTTTAATTTCTTCCCGAGTGTCATTTATATTTGTTACTGTTGCTCCAAGATATTTGAATTTTTCAACATCTTCGAAGGATAAATCTCCAATTTTTATTCGTATAATATTCTGGTGACGAGACATAATCATATACTGCCCGTGTCTCACGTCCTGAACCGAGAGCTCTCACATAGTGCTTATAACCACGCCTCTTAGGTCCGCTCGGACCGGCACGGCAGTTCCAGTGTGTGGCACGGCAGCTTATTACATGTGCTGAAAACATTATCCTATGCCATTGCAGGGGTCTTTACTGTTTATAATACTGGAGACTCTAATCGTGGTTACCACTATCGCTATTATCTCTGATGGCGATGGCGATGTAAGTACACACTAGGCCACTCTTCGTTCAGTCTGGACAACTCCTGAATTGCCATAGAGCAGGATTTCTCAAAGTACGTTCCGGGGTTCCGTGAGCCCTATGTGATTTTAAATTTTATTTTATACTTTTTACGTGGTTATTTAACGACGTTGTATCAACTACTAGATTATTTTGCATCGATGGGATTGATGATAGCGAAATGGTATTTGGCGAGATGAGGTCGGGGATTCTCCAAAGATTACATGACATTCTCCTTACGGTTGGGGGAAACCTCGGGAAAAAATCGAAGCAGGTAATTAGCCCAAGAGGGAATCGAACACGCGCCCAAGTGCAACTCTGGATCGATAGGCAAACGCCTTAGCCGACTGGGCTGCTCCGGTGGCTATTTTATACTTAGTGGATACTATAAAAATATATAAATGTTACGAAAATATGAATCAATAATAACATGAAACAACCGATAATAATAATAATAATAATAATAATAATAATAATAATAATAATAATAATAATAATAATAATAATCATGATGATAATAATAATAATAATTATAATAATAATAATCCAAGAATAAGCGTAATAATAATATTCCAATAATATGCGTAATAACAATCTAAAACGGAAAATATGCATAATACTTATCATTTTCATCACTGGATTCTCTGCGTATGTGTCCACTAAAACAAAATAACGAAAAGACAAAATGCAGAAGTATAGCATAAATGAGACAACTTTCCGCCATAAAACCAGATTGCAGGCTTAAGAAGCAAATACATTCGTCCCACTGAACAGAATTATTGAGAGCTCTCACTTGTCTCTTAATTATTAAACGCTAATAAAATATTACAAGGATTCCGCAGTTACACTTTAGATTAAAAGGGGTTTCGCGATAGAAAAAGTTTGAGAAACACTGCCATAGAGGAAAGAGTTTACGGATATGTACACATTATAACCGTAATCGCGATTAGGTCGATAATCTCAAGTAGAGACTGTAGTCTACAACTGGTATTAGTGTTTAGTTACAGGAATTGATAAGTAGGACATAATTTGTTTCGTGAGGTGATAGCATATAGATTCGCTTGTCCATGGCTTATCTTTCTCCATAGCTGATGAAAGGAATCCTGAAAAGGCCGATGTGTTGAACGTAGGGTAGTAGGCACATGCGGTACCCAGGACCGCCCACTAACCCCCTCTGCGTCTCGCCCCGCAAAGAAACAACTCAGGAAGTGAGGCACGGGCAGTACTTAATCTTTTCGGTATTTACTTCCAACCCTATCTCCTTACTTGCTTCGAGTAAAATTTCCGTGTTTTCCCTAATTGTTTGTGGATTTTCTCCTAACATATTCACGTCATCTGCATAGACAAGAAGCTGATGTAACCCGTTCAATTCCAAACCCTCTCTGTTATCCTGAACTTTCCTAATGGCATATTCTAGAGCGAAGTTAAAAAGTAAAGGTGATAGTGCATCTCCCTGCTTTAGCCCACAGTGAATTGAAAAGCATCAGATAGAAATTGGCCTATACGAACTCTGCTCTAAGTTTCACTGAGACACATTTTAATTAATCGAACTAGTTTCTTGCCAATACCAAATTCAATAAGAATGTTATATAAAACTTCTCTCTTAACCGAGTCATATGCCTTTTTGAAATCTATGAATAACTGATGTACCAGCAGTGAAGAATAGAGGTTATTTCTTTTTCTTTTGACAGCTGATAATTCTGCACTTGAGGACAAGAAAGGACTCACACGTTATGCCGAAGAGTAGCAAAAGAGTTCTCTGTTTATCAGTATGTGCTATCACACTCGACTCTGACAGGTTTAACTGATAGTGTGCTAAATGTACTGTGTTTCATTTAACGCAATTAGGTCAGTGAGCTTTTCCCTGAAGCTCAGTGCTGTTAATGCATATTTTCAACTACTGTATCAACTACTAGGCTATTTAGCGTCGATGAAATTGGTGATAGCAAGATGGTATTTGGCGAGATGAGACCAAGGATTCGCAGTCGATTGCCTGACATTCGTCTTAGGGTTGGGGAAAACCCCAGAAAGAAGATGTCTGTAATAACAGCTTTCATGAATTTTATGATAATTTCCCTATCTTTCGCCTTAGATTTGGGGAAACCCCCAGAAAAGAAAACATGTTTGTAATAACGACTTTAATGAATTTTCTGATAATTTCCCTATCATTCACTTGCTAGTTACATTATATTACATTACAATACACTATATTATATTATATTATATTATATTATATTATATTATATTATATTATATTATATTATATTATATTACATTACATTGCATTATATTATATTATATTATATTATATTATATTATATTATATTATATATTGTATTATATTATATTGTATTATATTATATTATATTATATTACATTATATTACATTTCATTACATTATATTATGTTACATTACATTACATTACGTTATATTATATTATATTATATTATATTATATTATATTATATTATATTACATTACATTACATTATATTATATTATATTATATTATATTATATTATATTATATTATATTATATTATATTATATTATATTATATTATATTACATTATATTATATTATATTATATTACATTACATTACATTATATTATATTATATTATATTATATTATATTATATTATATTATATTATATTATATTATATTATATTATATCACATTACATTACATTATATTATATTATATTATATTATATTATATTATATTATATTATATTATATTACATTACATTACATTACATTACATTACATTACATTACATTATATTATATTATATTATATTATATTATATTATATTATATTATATATATTATATTACATTTCATTACATTATATTATGTTACATTACATTACATTACGTTATATTATATTATATTATATTATATTATATTACATTACATTACATTACATTACATTACATTACATTATATTATATTATATTATATTATATTATTTTATATTATATTATATTATATTATATTATATTATATTATATTATATTATATTATATTATATTATATTATATTATATTATATTATATTATATTATATTATATAATTTTATTGTCGCTGTAATTTTAATTTCAGTTGCTATTTTATTTTATTTTCTATATCCTATTTGAGGAAGCTCAATAAAATAAAAATAAAAATTAATAATATATGAATCGGTCATTGCAGAAAGGGGATAAGTCATAAAATCTTACTTTTGAGATAATCAATAAAAACTGTTTTCTTCTTCCAATACTGGAGTAATCATTATAAATATTTTTTCTTACTTTGTTTATGAATAGTGAAGTATAATATATGATGTTAGACATCTGACATCTCAAACACTTTTGTTTCAAGTTGTTTAATTGAACCATGACTTATCCCCTTTCTGCAAGGAATTGTTAAATATAAAAGAAAAAAATATATAATTTACAATTTTGGGCTAATGTAATATTTGAAAACAAACTAAAAGTTAATAATTACAATGATAACGATGTTTTTATGTGTAATTACTACATTACTGTCACCATTTACATAATTATTTTTGCATTTTAGTCATTATTCCTACTACAGAAATGTACCAATATGTGATTTTATATCACAGTTTTAAATCAAAACTCTACTTTAAACTCGTACTTAAAAACTGCATATAGGAGAGCACAATAAAAATACACTAAAGCACTACACAAAGTCATTTGTTTCAATTGTTATAGAGTGTATTGTTAGACGTTGGAAACCATGTCATTTGTAGATTTCTTGTCACAAGGTGGCCAGTTCAGGATCTCTTCGTAAAAGAAAGTGTGTTCCAATGGAATTTATTGCGTCACTTTCGATAAGTCTCCAAGTTTTTTCGTATTAATGGGAATTTTCCCATTGTATGCTTTTGTGTAGGCATTACTATGCGTCCAGAACCTGGTTTTTTCATACAGAAACTGTGTTTCCTCATTTCACTACCAATGAACAAACTGGCAGTCACACATCCTGGATCATCTATAGAGTAAACAAATTCACTGAATTGTGCTGAAGAAAACATATTCTTATCTTTCCCTTTCTTCCTCAATGTGTCTAATGAGCAGGTGGTTTTCTTGTAATACTCTGGCGACTAGTATTTAAAATTCAAAATATCATCAGTAGTAACTGATTCTACAGAAAATCTGTTGTTTGTGTTTGCCTGGTGGATCAAGGTATTGTATTGGTCTGGCACATATACCCTGTCTGTCTTTCTTAGTTTGCGCTTCACTACACCAAAGTTGCGGTCACAGGGAAGAAATGAATGTCCTCGTTGTGGAAAATAATCTCCCCATTTGGATCAGTGCAAGCAACAATCGAATTAAGGTATGATTTTTATTTTGCCCTCCACAGTTATAAGAGAAAAGATACAATTCCTGGACTGAAGAAGGGACATTATTTTCAATGTAGTTAAGAAGGAACACACTTCATTTGAAGATTTGTGGCCTATACCTTCATGATAGGAATAGAAGTGCGCCGTATGGTATTTGAAATTGTGAATGTTGAAAATTGATGACCCAAAGTTGCGGCTAAACAAACAATGAGTAGTTTCTTACCCACATTGTTCTCCTGTCTTACGGGCTACTACAGACTTCCCAATGGAATTTACGTTCCAATGCCTTCAGTTTATTTTTCTTATTTACATTTCTGCGGTAGTTAATTTCATTGCGTTTACGCTTACCACTTATAACACAGTTTTCTTCCCCTGGATCACTTACTACTTCTACCTTATCTGTCATTTTCCTTATCAGCTGATGAGCGCGTAACTTATTAGATCCGCGGCACTCAGTTGCGTCACGTCGTCAGTCAGTGCAGAAAAAAAGGTTAGTCGCTGACTTGTCCTCTTTCTGCAATGACTGCGCTGCTTATGGTACTCTGCTTTGCGTTGAGAATGAGCAAATTTGTCCCATTTCTGTATGTAAATGTGTGTCTAGGCCTGAAGAAAGCAATGGCACTCTTAACTCATTTTCGCGTTTTTCATGACTTATCCCCTTTCTGCAATGACCGATTCATATATGAACTGCGACCGAACACGAGCGCTGCTCATTCGGTCCTCAAATTTTGTTAATTGTATTGTATCTTCTTTTTATATTGATTGTATTATTTTATTTTTATTTCTATTGTTGTAATTATATTCTGTAGTCTGATGTATTATTCTGTATGTTCTGTTCTGTATTTTTATATAAATTTGTACTTGACTATGTTATAGCATCTTCCGATACATTTGAAATTTGAAATAAACATTTAAATTTGAAATAAACTTAATATCGAATGCCCTAGTATTTAACTTTATTAAAATGTATAAATTTTTCCACCGACATAAAATTTAACTGTTGTACAGCACTTGGTTTGTCAGATGTACTGTTGGGTCCAGTGTAAAGCAATACAAGAGTTTCTTCAAGTTTAAAAATAACTCTTACTAAAACGAAGACTAGCTGTTTTAAAATTTTCGCTGACCTATGGTTGAAAGTGGCCCGATATGATCAATATGCAATTACCCACAAAGGTGTCGTCCTAATACTAAAGTGTATATTATGATACAGAAATGATAGTACCTAATGTGAAGCACGACGTGTGAATACTCGAGGTGTTCCACACAGGTTGCGAACCGCTGTCAAGCTGTCTGTTCCAGGTGTGACACTTTCACTCGCCACGTAATGGCTGTCTGCTTTGTTGTCCAGTCCAAGTTTTCTCTTCAGCTAACGGGGACCATTTTCTGCGCAACCTGCTCTACCTCACAGCAATGTTTACAAACAGAACTTCACTATTGACCTTCAACTCTCACCACTTAACCCGAAGTTCACGTATTCAAGTCTTGTCCATGATTTAATTTTAAAATGTGATAAAATCCTGTGTGATAAAATCCTGAGCACCGGATGGTTAAATTTGAATTTTTTCTAATTTATGTACAATTTTTCTTTTTTTGTATGTACAAATATCAGTGCTGCAATAAAAGAAGTTCGAGATTAGTTTCAAGAAACAGTAATTCACTAAAATTGATATTTGTCAGCCAATTTTAAAGACAAATTCAAAATTTCTATGGGATTTCACTTCTAATAAAGCATGTTCTTCAAAATGTCTGTAGCACAATAAAATCTTCATATTGGCATTAAAAAAATTTTACGGTAAACAATTGGATCGTTCGAAGCTGAAAGGCATTAAGTCAGTTTTTTAAACTTTCCAATAGAAGGATAAAAAGTAGTCCATAGGATCAAGATCTCATTTGAAACTCCAGCGGAAACCATCAGAGAATCTGAGAAATGCGATCTTTCACGCAATAATCTCTCAGGAGGGATATCATGTCCGTATCTTGCTAATCAATCATTGTACACTTGAAACAGACCATTCTCGCTGAGCGTAGTTCCTTACAATTTGACGACAGATAAATTATCATATTGGTGCAAATGTTTAATGAAAATCTTGTCTTCGTTCGTTAAGCGACCCGTTATTCACAAAATGAGAACTCAAAACGGAAGAAAACAAATGACGCTATCACAACAAACTGCTTGGCCTGCTGAACTCGTAATACCATAATGCTTAGTTCGGCATAAACGATCGATTTTGCACTGCCTTACAAAAATAAAAAAATAGTCTATACTAATAATAAATCTGTAGCCGAAATTTTTCTGGTAATTTTCGATTTTCCAAAAATAATTGGTCCTAACATATATAATTAACCGCCCTGAAACCGAAAATCGCTTTTTTGAAATTTTTGTTTCTATGTCTGTCTGTCTGTCTGTCTGGATGTTTGTTACCTTTTCACGTGATAATGGCTGAACCGATTTATATCAAAATTGGAATATAAATTAAGTTCGTTGTAACTTAGAATTTAGGCTATATGGCATTCAAAATATTTTATTTAAAAGGGGGATTATAAGGGGACTTGAATTAAATAAATCGAAATATCTCTCTTATTATTAATATTCGTGAAAAATATTACATAAAAAAAGTTTCTTTAAAAATAATTTCCGATAAGTTTTATTCCATGCAAAATTTTGATAGCACTGATATTTAATGAGATAAATGAGTTTCAAAATTACAATAACAACGCCATCTAAGGCGGTGTAATGAAATAAGAAACAAATGACTTCGTCTATAAGGGGCCTTGGACTACAACAATCGAAAGCTATGAAACATAGCATACAGAGAATGTTTCTGTGTTTGTATGAAGTAATATCGGAAGCTAAATTAACCGATTTGTATAATTAATTATTAATTCACCATTGGAAAGTATAGTTTCTCTGTATGGATATAATGCTATAATGTTATTACAGTAACGTCTGAGTGAATTGAGGACAGGTAAGATTAAAAAAGCTTCTTATGCACAGAAAACTTGATAGGCATTCGTTTCCTGTATTTCCTAAAACAATTTTTATGACCAAATGAGTGTCTCTGGATCAAAATGATCGCATTTTAATTTTTTTAATACAATTTAAATTAAGTAACATAATAAACGATTTATCCTTCTATCAAACAGGAATGTTCCCTGGATTAAATGCCCTATTTTAATTATGTAATTACTTTATATTTATTTCTAACGGGTGCAGCGGAGCGCACGGGTACGGCTAGTGTTTAATAAATGGAAAAAAAAATTAAATATTACAGCACTTTCCCGGTCTATAAGGACTGTGAAATTTGCCTGTGAAATAAACTTTCAAGTGAAATCATTAGCTACTGGAATAAAACCATTTAAATTTTGTGCCTCTTTTTTGGTCCACTGTGTATATACAGGGACATCATTTTATTTTTACTAACATTTTTAATATTAGCCTGGCTATACCTTTGGATCAAGATTGAGAACCGGAAACACCGTTTGCTACCCCCTTCCACGACTAGAGTTCGATGATACTGGCGTAAAATATAAACATATCACTTTACTAAGTATAGGAGGGAAGAAAAGTAGTTCATCCATTTACGTAAACTAGGAAATATCACGCTTTTTAGTTTGATAATTTCCATTAGGTTTTTTGTTTAATCAAAATACAGTACAGTATTAACAATAAGTGTTTTTACTCACGAACTGAGCTGTCCATGCGGACGTATTCATTATGCAGTGTATATTATACTGTCTACAGCAAATTAGGATAAACTATAGAGAATAAAGGTAAATTGAAAAATAAGCATAATATGGATATTTAAACACTTTTTTAAAATGGTGGCCGTTCATTTCGATACAGGCTTCAGTTCTAATGTACATATTATCGCACTATAGACTATTGTACGTAATTCCAATTACCAGTTTTGTACTTAGTATCAGTAACTCACGTTGAAATAATAATTCTGTACCTACTCCATAAAAGAGTGCCTTACGTACTGTAAATTCAATCTTCATTTCTGCCCGATCCGAAAATATAAAATTACTCAGACATGCTATCTACTGTCCGTCCAAGAGGTTATATCGCAGGGTGGTAGAAAGGGAGGAAATCACGTGACAGATAATTACTTAACGAGGTCCTTTTATTTAAGTTATTTTAAACAATTGTATGGGTATAATATTACGTAGACGTCCAATTCCTAACAGAAATTAATGTTCTCAGAAAAGAGCTAAGACAGCCCAGCCACTAGCTTTTACAGAAATGCGAAAATGATTCAATATTGAAAGCTCTTTCGTCACTGGAAGACGCGAACATATTTTTGGAACGTACTGTTTACGCTGAACATAAAGCTACTATGACTACATATGCGGTCTTGGATCTATGTGGAGGACGGTTGAACTTCATTAGTAGAAGGGGTGGGAGTGAAGTACATTAAAAAACTCAGGTACAATAAAAATTGAAGTAAAAATAAAATGATGTCCCTGTATAAAATACCAAATATTAATGCAATACTTAGGCCTACTTGATTCTCAAAATTGTGGTTTAACACTATAGGCACTCGTATTTGCGATAATCTTCAATAAAGCTAATCGTACTTGCCGTCGTTTTCAGATTAAAAGGTCCACCATCACCAAACAAAACAATTTTCAGTTTATTCACGGCCACTTAAAACAATCAGCTGCTCGCTATATGCTGCTGTTGAACCCAATGCGCACGAGATACCCACCGGCGATGGATAGCTTTCAATTGCCTCATGCGCTCTAATTTTTAGTGGAAAAAGCATGCACAATTGAATGGGTTTCGAATGCTTAAAGCTGAAAGAAAAGTTGAACCGTATAGATGCACTTAATACTTTCAACAGAAGCAGTATAATATTATTTTGTGCGAGATCGTGCGTATTTGATTGTTTTGCGCACAGAACCAATACGCGGTAAGTGTGAAATACCACATTCAGTATTCCCAACGTAACTCACATAACAATTTCCCTCTTCTTACCGCTTAAGCGCGACATTCATTTTACTGCTTTAGGCTTTTAACATATTATTTTTAGACACGTTTAACATAGTAATAATTATAAATTGGAAACTTACCACTGCAATTTGACCTAAATTGCAATGTTAATTATTGTTTTTAAATATTTGCAAAAATTAAGTAAACTCTACTACTCCACGAAACTTATTGCATTCCTGATACAAGTAACATTAAGGAAGCCGTAAAAAAATCAACGAAATTCCAGATGCCGATGTTATTACTGCAATATGTTATATAAATAATATTGTTAAAATATTAAAATGAAAAATAAATCATTACATAACCTTACCGTTTGTTTTGAGTTTGCATTTATAGACTGGGGGGAAGAAAAGACAGACGTATATCACGGCCTGCTGGAGTATAGTAAACACAGAAAACATTTTGTAGCAACAATGTTGAAGGAAGATATTTTGGTTTTCCGAAGTTGCCGTCATTAAACAGAAACCAACATGGAGATTTCATTGCAACTAATTAGAAATTCGTCTTTCAGGTATGTAATAAACGATCTTCGCACAAAATAATATACAATACACGAGCGGTATGTTTGTTTTCATGTTCTCGGAAATTAAAAAAGCTCAACTACGTTTCGCTTTTTCAATCTTTTCCTCGAACATGAAAACGTCAACATACCGCTCTTGTATTATTTATTTTATTGGGTTATTTTACGACGCTGTATCAACATCTAGGTTATTTAGCTTCTGAATGATATGAAGGTGATAATGCCGGTGAAATGAGTCCGGGGTCCAGCACCGAAAGTTACCCAGCATTTGCTCGTATTGGGTTGAGGGAAAACCCCGGAAAAAACCTCAACCAGGTAACTTGCCCCGACCGGGATTCGAACCCGGGCCACCTGGTTTCGCAGCCAGACGCGCTGACCGTTACTCCACAGGTGTGGACTCGCTCTTGTAAAGTATATTACTATTATGACGATCTTGGTAGTAAACTCCTTTGAGGATGAATCATGCGCCTTGGAGGAACATACAAAAGAGAGGCTTGACTTGTAGTCAGCATCTGAATGTACTGTGTGGCAGCCTTGAGTTTTTGTTTGTCTTTGTGGACTTCCTGATTCCTGCAGTCCATGTTCCTCTGCCCTGAATCGTGAAGCACCTCCATGCGTGGCCTATATTCTGCAGCGAGCGCGTTGTGGTCGATCTTGTATACATCTGTTGGTTGAGTAACACAGCTCCAAGCTCCAGGGGACTACGCCTTGTTGTGGCTTGAATATTCTATAAATGCTGCAGACTCCCACACTGCGACCAGCCTTCTCCAGCACAACAGGGGCATCCGAAATTTAGTTCACGATTAGTCACAGCATAGGGGGAGAGAATCGTTTCCTTGAGGAGGCAAAGCAAAACCATAGAATCCCCATATAACGGAATTATGGGGGACATCATGTACCTCCTCCCCCCGTTATAGCTTGACCGTGGTTCAGTATACCGAAATATGATCATTTAGTAAAGGTATTTTCGAGGGCACGTTTCTTACAATGTTACATCCACATCCACGATGTTTCGGACCGAATTGCATAGGACTTGAACTATAGGTCTATTACAAATTATAATAGGGTATAATTTAAAACAACCCTCTCTTTTTCTCTCTCGTACAGAAACACGTGCATACATCAATAAAACTACGTAACAGTGCTAACAGAAACTTTTTTATATGAAGCTTACCTTCCTGAAGATATTATAGGAAATGTAAACTCTATGTGCCGTATTCATAGACATTCTTAGCGCGGGCTTCCGGTGGATGATCAGCGAACTAACGTTTTTCGTATTCATAAACCAGTGTTAGCGATGTGATATGATATGAATCCTGTACAAGTAATCAGTCGATAGCCGGGGCTAGTTTAGCACGCTCGTAGCGCGGGCTAGCGAAATGTCAATGAATAGCACCCGAATTATTTTATTTAATCTCGTCTTTAAATTTACACATTATACCGGGATTATTTTTCTTTTTTCTGCATTGTTGTGCAGTATGTTATTGTTGATATGTAATTAATTAAGATGATATGCAATTACGTTGATATGTAATTAATTAAGGTGATATGTAATTACATTGCTATGTAACGAATTAAGGTGATATGTAATTAATTAAGATGATATGTAATTACGTTGATATGTAATTAATTAAGATGATATGTAATTAATTAAGATGATATGTAATTACGTTGATATGCAATTAATTAAGATGATATGTAATTACGTTGATATGTAATTAATTAAGATGGTATGTAATTACGTTGATATGTAATTAATTAAAGTGATATGTAATTACGTTGATATGTAATTAATTAAGATGATATGTAATTACGTTGATATGTAATTAATTAATGTGATATGTAATTACGTTGATATGTAATTAATTAAGGTGATATGTAATTACGTTGATATGTAATTAATTAAGATGATATGTAATTACGTTGATATGTAATTAATTAAGGTGATATGTAATTACGTTGATATGTAATGAATTAAGATGATATGTAATTACGTTGATATGTAATTAATTAATGTGATATTTAATTACGTTGATATGTAGGCCTAATTAATTAAGATGATATGTAATTACGTTGATATGTAATTAATTAATGTGATATGTAATTACGTTGATATGTAATTAATTAAGGTGATATGTAATTACGTTGATATGTAATTAATTAAGGTGATATGTAATTACGTTGATATGTAATTAATTAAGGTGATATGTCTGCAGTGCTCGGAAAAAGTGACATAAGTCAGTTTCCACAAACCTTTTTTGATAATTTGACAACTTACACTGGTTTATGTCGATTTGATTTTCTTCTGTATGAATTATTGTAATGGGAGGAATACTTATGTATTTTTTTCCAAGCGAGCAGATGTTCCGTAAGTTGTCAATAAATTATCAAAAGAGGTTTCTGGCAACTGACTTGTGTCACTTTTCCCGAGCACTGCAGATGTAATTACTTAGGTTGGTAATAGTTGGGTTTAATAGAAGTACTTATAAGTTAGGTTTACTTTTGCTCATAGTAGGCGTCATTATAGCATAGTTTTTATTTATAGTCCTAGGTTTATTGCATCTATTACATTATAGTTAGAATTAAATTTACGTTTACTTTATTTTTTTAATGCTGTAATTATTGTAAATTTTATTAATATTTATTGTAATATTATTGTATAGCTATTATATATCACTGACACCGGGTGTACACCCAATTATAGTGTTTAATAAATACATACATACATACATACATACATACATACATACATACATACATACATACATACATACATACATACATACATTATTGATACAATTTTATATATCTTCCCAAACGTACCAGACTTATTATTTTAATTAGAGCAAATCTACAGTATAAGTCTCCCAGTTCTACGTTCTTCCCAAGGAAATCGTGTTAAGAAATCTTTCCAACATCAAATATTAGTTGTCTTCCGTCAGACTTGAGCACATGAACCTCAGATTCAAAACAAACATGTCTACTTTACCACTAGGCGCCAAAGGAACTGGTTCAGAAGCTATTTGAAGAAATCTTAAACGGACTATAGCCCTTAGGGATCAAATAACGGCTTTAAACAAACACTTCCAAGCAAAGACTTCTCAGTACGTCAACATCCATTAAGAGAAACTAGAATGAGTCACATGGCTGGAAGGACACCATGCCCAAGGCTCTGTAAATAAACTCACGCATGTCTTATATGAGATATTATTAAGGAATTACAACAATAAATAGCGCATGGGCTATTCCATATGAAATCGATCAGTAAAAAACCTCGCATTTTTTATACTCTAATTTTTTCTCTACTTATACAAGGTGCTGAGTGGAGTGCATTTTCAAAAATATAGTATCCAAAGTCAAACAGTTTTTGTATTATTGAGTGACAAATTTAGCGTATTTTATAAAAACAAGCCTCTTTCAGCGCTCAGAACTCTGGAACCATTTACTACAGAACATTGAACGAGAGCTTATTTTGAAGCTGACATTTGGTAGGTTATGTTAAGACGTAATCCTTGTTTTTACTGTATACAGAGAGACAAATAATCACATTTTACTTGCTTTTAGGCTTTTTGGCCATTTGTAAAAATGTAAAAAATATTGACAAAAAACCTTGCATTATTAAGAGGGATTCGGCATTGTTTGCTTAGTGGTACGGCAATAAGTTTTAACGGTATTAAATAGATTATTTTCACACGCCTAGACTTGAACGGCGCAGTACCGCACGCACTGGCCGAGAGCTGAAGATAAGCGAGCGTTGGGCGTCATTTTACTCCTGTGTTTATGAAAACTTGTGATAAAGCTAGCCCAGCTAAGCGCTATAGACGAAACATCAAGTGTTTATGTCTCCTGGCCTTGCTTGCCTCGGCTAGCTCCCCCCTCACAGTTAGCTGGTTAGTTCACGCGCGTACTATTTATTTTCTTTATTTGATGTTTTCAATACTTTCTTATCAACGGTGCACCAGTAAAAAATATGTGTTTATTTGTACTTTCAATGCGGAATCTAACTATATATTTTTTAAATATTTTTTCCTGGCCAAAGGCGTCTTAATGAGGAAAAATCTAAATTTTTCCATTTCCATAAAAAGTAAGAAAATCTGTTTATATGTCATTATAAACTTTAATTTCTCAGCATCAAAATAAACCATGGTTTTGATCATTGGGTAAAAGGATTTCGGAGCTACAACAGTTTCAATTTGCTAATTTTATGAAAATAAGATAAATTTAAATATTTTTAATTTAAACACTATGAAGTTCTGATGCCTCAAACTTTGCACAAAGCATTGTATCACAGTTCTCTACGTACAAAAAAAAGTTTCATTGTATTTAGAAATTGTAAGGTCAATTTTCTCTATATTTCGGTCGATTTGAGATGGAATACCTCGCATGCAGTTCCCAAGAAAGCGGTTCGTGGTTCGATTCTGGGAGTGGGAGGAGGTTTTTCACCATTCCTCGAGATTGGGTCCTTGTACCTGTCCTGTGACATTTCTGCGATGCCTATCCATAGTGGTAATCACTAGGACTAGGATTCTAAGGTAAATGTTAAATGTTATGTTTTATTTAACGACGCTCGCAACTGCAGAGGTTATATCAGCGTCGCCGGATGTGCCGAAATTTTGTCCCGCAGGAGTTCTTTTACATGCCAGTAAATCTACTGACATGAGCCTTCGCATTTAAGCACACTTAAATGCCATCGACCTGGGCCGGGATCGAATCCGCAATCTTGGGCATAGAAGGCCAGTGCTATACCAACTCGCCAACCAGGTCGACTTCTAAGGTAAATAAATATTACACACACACACACACACACACACACACACATATATATATATATATATATATATATATATATATATATATTATTTCACAAAAAAACATTTTGAATTTTTTATGTAAATATATGAACTGTACACGGCAAACAGGATGAATAGAGTTGCCGGAACATTCAGCGTCATATGCCGTTGTAGCTTAGAAGGTAGCCCGGACCTAGGCGTAAACACAGAACAAAGCGAATACAGTGTCATTCTACGAGTATACGAGTGTATAGTATACGCAGAGTGTAAATTCTACTGTATATAACACACTTAAACAATAAGGTCATTTAGGAGTGCCTTGTAAGTTATCATAACGGTGATTCAGGAAGCAACTATAATTTTCATAAGCATCATCTGCCTCTGTTTTCGTTTCCGATTAGGCTATAAAGATGTCTCCAGGGAGTGCATGTTGTTTCTCAATGGCCAGGGCGCTCTTTTTCCCAGTACAAGGCAGTGTTCCGCGATAATCAGTCAGTCATTTGTGATGGACAACTTGAGGATGGATCTCATTGTGTACTGTAATTCTTCAGCAGTTGGCGAGCCAGCATAATTTATATTGGTGAGTACTGCATATTGTTTATATTGACATAAAATAATTCAAACATAATTAATATTTATAATTTTTGTCACATATTTCCCCGATTTTTAGCTATTTTCCCAATTTTTAGCGCATAAAAATAAATGTTTTCCCAATTTTAGCGCATAAAAATAAAATATTTTTCCGATTTTTAGCGCATAAAAATAAATATTTTTCAGATTTTTAGAGCATAAAAAATAGGCCTAAATATTTTCCCAATTTTTAGCGCATAAAAATAAATACTTTCCCGATTTTAGTGCATAAAAATATGTTTTTCAATTTTTAGCGCATAAAAAATAAATATTTTCCCGATTTTCAGCGCATAAAATAAATATTTTCCACTTCAGCGCATAAAAATAAATATTTTCCCGATTTTTAGCGCATAAAAAAATATATTTTTCGATTTTGAGCGCATAAAAATGAATATTTTTCCCTTTTAAGCGCATAAAAATAAATATTTTCCCGATTTTTAGCGCATAAAAATATTTTTTTTCCCGATTTTTAGCGCATAAAATAAATATTTTCTCGATTTTTAGCGCATAAAAATAAATATTTTCCCGATTTTCAGCCCATAAAAATAAATATTTTTCCGATTTTTAGCGCATAAAAATAAATATTTTACCGATTTTTTGCGCATAAAAATAAATACATTCCCGATTTTAGTGCATAAAAATATGTTTTTCGATTTTTAGCGCATAAAAAATAAATATTTTCCCGATTTTCAGCGCATAAAATAAATATTTTCCACTTCAGCGCATAAAAATAAATATTTTTCGATTTTGAGCGCATAAAAATGAATATTTTCCCTTTTAAGCGCATAAAAATAAATATTTTCCCGATTTTTAGCGCATAAAAATATATATTTTTCCGATTTTTAGCGCATAAAAATAAATATTTTCTCGATTTTTAGCGCATAAAAATAAATATTTTCCTGATTTTCAGCCCATAAAAATAAATATTTTCCCGATTTTTAGCGCATAAAAATAAATATTTTACCGATTTTTAGCGCATAAAAAATAAATATTTTCCCGATTTTTAGCACATAAAAATAAATATTTTCCCGTTTTCTAGCGCGTAAAAATAAATATTTTTCCTATTCTTAGCGCATAAAAATAAATATTTTCCCTTTTTAGCTCATAAAAATAATTATTTTTCCGATTTTTAGAGCATAAAAAATAAATATTTTCCCGATTTTTAGCATCTAAAAATTCGAACCCTTGTAATCACACCGCCAAGGAGACTGTGGTGACCACATAATAAGAGAGGCCCGCCATGTGCGAGAGTATACGCATCTTAAAATAGATATAATAAATTTAACATTGGTAATATAGGCTTCTGATCTCACCCTAAATATGAAACCTAAGTATGTTGAAAGCTATAATGATGAATTAGAGAGCTGCAACAGGAGGAATAAAGCTGTTTTGTGGATGTTATCATCAGTCAAGCAGAACTAAGTAGGCACAGCTCACGATAACAGGCCGCATTATCAACAAGAGTTCTAAAATAAATATCGATAAGGCGAGCAAACTGAGCAAGAATCCGTCTTCGCCCATTTTACCCGCATCTTGGAAAATCAAATAAAATCCATAGAATTTTGAGCTAATAAGCCGTAAAGTGAGATTTTTTTAAAATAAAACACTTCCCGGAAGATCATCGGAAAACTGACAAGCTAACATTCTCATGGGAGCAGATAAGAGAGTTATTTTTTTTCTTCCAACATGTTAATAATGTCAAAACAAGTGTTTATACAAATTTTGGTCATTCGAACAGCAATTACGAGGGCTATAAAATAAGTTTTCTTGGGGCCGTTTACGGAAATAAAACACAATTTCTTGGAAAGATTTATTGGAACAGATACAGCAGTTGTTAAGTTATTTTTCAACACAGTCTATTCCCCACCGGAATTGAGACATTTGTCATACCATGGGATCAAGTTTTTAATAATAATAATAATAATAATAATAATAATAATAATAATCATAATAATAATAATAATAATAATAATAATAATAATGGTTTATTTAACCTGGCAGAGTTAAGGGCATACGACCTTCTCTAACACTGAACCAGGAGTAAAACTGCGTTACAAAAACACTACAAATTTACAGACAAAAATGAATAAAATAATAATGTATAATGTAAACAACAAGTAAGTAGAAATCAGACATAATACAGTATATAACATATAGAAAAAAAAAAAGGAAAATGCATAATAAAATGTGAACAGCAGGTCAAAATAAATTATACATACAAAGTATAAAAATATAAGATAATAATAATAATAATAATAATAATAATAATAATAATAATAATAATAATGATAATAATAATGAGTTTTGTATCCCTGTGTCGTAAAAGTCTGCCGTTTGGGATCGGTACCAGTGTGTGACAGCCCTTTGCACCTCTCTGTTGATCCCACGGTATGGCAATTGGGGAATAGACTGTGTAACATAAAAATTCTGAGCTATAGTAAATAACATTTTGGTGATCAAAAACCTGCCCAGAATTTAACTCTTTTAACAACATCAACTACCCTGTGGGCACTTTTGCACACTGATATCTTAGAAATTCCGTGCTTATCTGCTAACCCACGGAACTGACAGCTAATAATAATAATAATAATAATAATAATAATAATAATAATAATAATAATAATAATAATTCTTTATTTATACTGGCAGAGTTAAGGCCATAGGGCCTTCTCTTACACTCTACCAGGTCACAAAGTATACAAGCAGTTAAAATTTAACAAAAAGTTAAAGAACAGAATACTAACATATTACAAAATAATAATAATAATAATAATAATAATAATAATAATAATAATAGCATAATAAAATCGACACTAAACAACATGAAAATAATACCATAATAAAAAAGAAAGTAAAATACATTGGAATATAGTGAAAGCAACTCATTTAGTACAAGTGGTTAATATGGAAAACGTAAGGAAGAATGTATCAAAATGGAATGTAATATAATAATAATAATAATAATAATAATAATAATAATAATAATAATAATAATAATAATAAAGAAAATAAATACGAAAATTAAATAAAATTCTCGATAAAAAGGCTATGATAATAAAGTCATCGGCTGATAAAGAGAACAAAAAGGGGGAAAGAAAGAAAAAGAAATATATAGCCTAATATTTACAAAACTATGGCAGAGAAAAGGGCTTATAACTGAAAGGAATCTAATTCAAAAAGTGCTAGTATGTATCCAATGCAAAACAATACAGTTCTCGCTTTGAGGTTAGGGGCTACGGCATCACTTTTCTCTTTTGGATGTTGGATATGATGTCCCATATCTTGTAGGAGAGATTCCAGCGAAACGGGACTCGAAACGACTTCAGAATACCGCTATTGCATTATTAATTTTTGGTGCAGGGAACTTCTTTATTAAGTGGGAGTATTTATTAAATACAGTCTTCGTATATAAATACTTACGCGGTATTCTTAAGTATAGCACGGGACTCATTCGAAACCTTTCATTAAATTTATATAATGATTCGAACGTGTTATTAATTCTTGCCCGGAGAATTTTACGTATACGTCTTCGTTTGATTAGGCCTAAATTCAATATCTTCGTCTGAGTCATTAGAACTCCTTAATAACATCAAAACTGCTTTAGTTTAATTCTTAATATTATCCAGTTACTCAAAAATTAATTTAATAAGTATTTCTTTATTGTATTTATTCATAATTTGTTGCAGTATCAAACTTTACACATCTCAGAGATATTGTAGAAAATTTGGTAATTTTACAAGTAAAACTTACACGTTTGTAAAATTACTCTTCATTGTGAAACATAATACTTGTAAAGTGAGCAAAATTTAATTTGTAAATATTTGATTTCCTTTGTAAAGCTCAACATTACAAACAAAGATCGTGAAACAGAAGTTTACAATTTACAAGCAAAGTTTACAATTTACAAAGATTGTAAACATTGTGAAACAGGCCCTGGTCAACAATTTTATCGATGGCAAGAAACATGGGGACAACTGGCAGAGACCTGCAATGAGTCAAGATTGTGTTGATGATTTTCACGGATGTTCAGTGAACTCACCGAAGAAATCATTCATCACCAAAATCATATTCATAACAAATCAGTAATACATATACAGTCGCCGTCTAGTTCACAACAATAGAACCAGTCTCAACAATAGTACACAGGCCTTCGGATTTCCACCAAAGATTAACTCGCGATGTGACCAAAGATGTTAAAGCGAGTATAAATAACAGCAAAAAAAAAAAAAAAAAAGACATGTTGCAGGTTGCTAAGCAGTAAGTTGCACGTAGAGTATTGCAATGATAACGGATATTTTCTCCGAATAGATGCCCATTTAAACGTCCCACGTTAAAAAGAAAGACATACCGCAAGACCTTCATAGTGTATACAGACGTCTGAAACGACTTGAAGAGAAATAAGCGGCTTTCTTATCTGCTCCAGGCACGCAAGCAGTACTTATCTTATCGTTCATCCGCGTCAATTTCGTAGTTTAACCGTCTACAAAGCCTTTGGTTGATAACAGCTTTTCACATTTGGGGAAAAATTATTTTTAAATTGGCACTATGAATACATCATTGTCAGCAAGATGCCGGGATCCATCTAAGACTGCGAACGTACATTCAGGCTCTAGGATAGTGATGTCACGAAATCAGCACGACAACTTATGATTTTGAAGGCTGTAAAAGACGGCATATAACTGTACGAATACATAGCGTTAAGGCAGGGATGTAGAAAGTGTTAAACTAAGTAAGGGATTGTAATTGTAGGGAAAATCATAATTATACATAATACAGGGACATCATTTTATTTTTACTAACATTTTTAATATTAACCTGTCTATACCTTTAGAGAACCGGAAACACCGCTTGCTCCCCCCTCCAAGACTGGAGTTCGATGATACTGGCGTAAAACACAAATCACTCTACTAGGTATAGGAAGGAAGAAAAGTAGTTCATCCATTTACGTAAACTAGGAAATATCGCGATTTTGAGTTTGATAATTTTCATTAGGTTTTTGTTTAATCAAAGTACAGTACTGTATTAAGAATAAATGTTTTTACTCACGAACTGAGGTATCCATACGAACGTATTCATTATGCAGTGTATATTATACAGTCTACAGCACATTAGCGTACAATATAGAGAAAGAAGTTAAATTGAAAAATAATCATAATATGAATATTTAAACACAATTTTGAAAATGGTGGCCGTTCATTTCGATACAGGCTTCAGTTCTTTTGTGCATATTATCGCACTATAGGCTATTGCATCTAATTCCAATTGCCAGTTTCATCCTTCGTACTAGTAACTCATGTTGAAATAATTCTGTACCTACTCTACGTACTGTAAATTCAATCTTCACTTCTGCCCGACCCGAAAATATAAAATTACTCAGACATGCTATCTACTATCCGTCCAAGTGGTTATGCCGCAGTATTGTAGAAAGGGAGGAAATCACGTGACAGTTAATTACTTGACGAGGCCCTTTTATTTAAGTTAAATTAAACAGCTGTATAATATTACGTAAACTTCCAATTCCTAAGAGAAATTAATGTTTTCAGAAAAGAGCTAAGACAGCCCAGCTATTACAGAGGGGCGAGCAGAAGCAGGTGGGGGAAATCGGGATGCGACGTAGGCAAACGGACAGTACCTGTGCGAAAATATGATTCAATATTGAAAGCTCTTTCGTCACTGGAAAACGCGAACATATTTCTGGAACGTACTATACTCACTAACTCAGTACTGCTTACTATCTGCGGTCTTGGTTCTGTGTGGAGTTGGAACTTCCTTAGTAGAAGGGGTGGGAGTGAAGCACATTCAAAAACTCAGGTACAATAAAAATTGAAGTAAAAATAAAATGATGTCCCTGTACTAGTGGCTTGTGCAGCAAATGCTGCAAACTAAGTTCATTAGAAGTTCAACTTTTTTCAGATTTATTTTCAACGAAGAATATCAGATATTTTGAAAGTTATTTGCTTCCGTAGTAATGAAACATACTCGCTCTGAATGGTTTTTTGTGCCAAACACTTTTTCTTGAACCTATCCACCTTCAGTTCTTGAGTTTCAACTCGAAAGCGCAAGTAATAATGTCAGGACGATCAGTGGGTTTTTCATGTGGGAGTAAAGCAATAGCTATTTCAGGTCATTTTGGATTGTAGGTGAAAGTTAAAAAATGTCAGGTTTGTTATGCTTTCGAACATTTTGGTATAGGTGCTGCATGTAGAGCTTGAATTGTAGAGGGTAAAATCATTTTATCCTGCTAAGATATCTTGCTGAAATGATCGGGAGACTACATAATTTTGTAGGCTTCTTATTTTATCAGTAAGTAATACCTTTTGTTCTTTCCTTAGGAACTGTAATTTTTGCGCTCTCTCGAGCCAATACTGAAGAGAATGACGCATATAAATATCTACACCATACCGCCATTAAGTATATCAAAAAGACCCAAATTATATATCCGCCACTCAGTAAATTATAGAAATGAAGATCTAATTTAAGATATTCTCTACATCTACTTACATAACCCCAAAACTTTCACTTTCATATCATCAATATAGCATTAATATGTATAATTAATGAAAAATAGTCACATCATGGCATTAACTATAATAATATTTCTTTTCTAATGGTAATAATGTCATCAAACCACCTCAAGATTTGTAGTTTTTAATATCCAATACACAGCTGTAATCAGAAAATTACACACCGCAGAATCAGAACTGTAAATTAATTTTAGCAAGTCTTATAGTTTTTAATAACCAATTGAATTTGAGCTCTATATGTCAGCATGTCAGCAATTCTGCAGGTCATGGCCTTCGCGTAATAGCCTATTGTTTATTGTAATGTGTGTTTTGTTTTTTATTGAAATGCAATTAGTTCTCAAAACTGACGAAAGATGAATTTTGGAAAATAGGAAAATTATGTAGGAAAACTAATGCTTCTCTGAAAGTTACTATTTTTCTGAAAAACTTTGGGTTCCAAGCTTCAAAATGACGGGTCATTCATTAAAATGCGTTCAGCCGTTTTCCCATAATTTCCATTACCAGTTCAAATCATATATATAGACTAGTGGCTTGTGCAGCAAATGCTGCAAACTTAGTTGATTAGACGTTCAAATAAACATTTTTCAGATTTATTTTCAATGATGAATACCCGACATTCTTAAAGTTATTTGCTTCCATAATAATGAAAGATACTCTCTCTCGAGCCAATACTGAAGAGAACCACGCATATAAATAATATGTACACCACACCGCCATTAAATATATGAAAAAGACTCAACCCCACTTGATTAATAACTATAAAAATATTTGATTTTTAATAATATTATTATCTTACGTAAGTTTTATAGCTTTCAGTAACATATATTATATAGCCGCCACTCAGTAAAATACAGAAATCAAAATCTAATTTAAGTTATTCTCTACATCTACTTATATAACCCCAAAACGTTTCACTTTCATATCATCAATATAGCATTAATATGTATAATTAATGAAAAATAGTCACATCACGGTATTAACTACAATAATATTTCATTTCTAATAGTAATAATATCATCAAACCACCTCAAGTTTTGTAGTTTTTAATATCCAATACACAGCTGTACCCAGAAAATTACACACCACAGAATCGAACCTGAAAATTATTTTTAGTAAGTTAAGTTTTTAATAACCAATTTAATTTGAGCTCTAAATATGTCAGCATTCTTGCAGATCATGGCCTTCGTGTAATATTGTTTACTGCAGTGTGTGTTTTGTTTTATTCTGAAATGCAATATGGCCGACTTGATGCTCGCTTAGTTTTTCCTGAATGCAATTAGCTAGTTCTCAAAACTGACGACAGATGTATTTTGGAAAATAGGAAAATTATGTAGGAAAATTGACATTTCACTGAAAACTACTATTTTTTCCGAAAAACTTTGGGTTCCAAGCTTCAAAATGAGGGGCCATTTATTAAAATCCGTTCAGCCGTTTTCCCGTAATTTCCATTACCAGTTCAAATTATATATATATATATATATATATATATATATATATATATATATATATATATGTCATAAGTAAAGTCCTGCGTTTGGTTACTCTGAATACAAGTTAGATGCACACGGATCATACTAGTTTCGCTTGCAAAGAAGGGTTCTATCTCGTCTGTCCGCTGCGTTTCGTGTGCTATTAAAATACATGTGCTTATTCGTACAACCACTGAACAATGAGAATGCTACTCACGTAGGCCTACAAAATATGTCATATGTATTTAATAACAAACAAAACATTTATTTAAAGGCAGCTTATGGACAACAGAAGATTATTCTCACAATAAGTAAAACGAAACTAGATTCCAGATAGGCCTACTTTTTGTTTCACAATATATATATATATATATATATATATATATATATATATATATATATATACACACACACATATACATGAGTTGAATCGAAAACGGGTGTAATTCATGTTTTGCCCTACTACTACTTTTCTAGATAGGCCTACTTTTTTGTTTCACTATATATATATATATATATATATATATATATATATATATATATATATACACACACATATACATGAGTTGAATCGAAAACAGGTGTAATCCATGTTTTGCCCTACTACTACTTTTCTAGATAGGCCTACTTTTTGTTTCACAATATATATATATATATATATATATATACACACACACACATATACATGAGTTGAATCGAAAACAGGTGTAATCCATGTTTTGCCCTACTACTACTTTTCTAGATAGGCCTACTTTTTTGTTTCACAATATATATATATATATATATATATATATATACATGAGTTGAATCGAAAACGGGTGTAATCCATGTTTTGCCCTACTACTACTTTTCTAGATAGGCCTACTTTTTGTTTCACAATATATATATATATATATATATATAGGGGAGAGTCAGGTAGTATCGGACATCGGGTAATATCGGACAGTGAGTTTCTTTCATCTACCACACGATGATAGTACCTGATTGACATGGTTACGTTTCTGTGATGTCGCATAGAGAAACGTAACCATGTCATTCAGGTACTACCATATGGTGGTAGATGAAAGAAACGCTCTGTTCGATACTACCGATGTCCGATAATACCCGACTCTCCCCTATATATATATATACATATATATATATATACACACACACACATACACATATACATGAGTTGAATCGAAAACGGTTGTAATCCATGTTTTGCCCTATTACTACTTTTCTTCCCTCCTATACTTAGTATGATCGAACTCCAGTCGTGGAAGGGGGTAGCAAACGGTGTTTCCGGTTCTCAGCCGTTAATCCAAAGGTATAGCCAGATTAATATTAGAAATGTTAGTGAAAATAAAATGATGTCCCTGTATTATTTTATTTATATTTCCATTGTAATTATGTTCTGTAGTCTGATGTATTATTCTGTACTATATGTTCTGTTCTATATTATTATTTAAATTTGTACTTGACCATGTTATAGCACCTTCCGATGCATTTGAAATTTGAAAATTTGAAATTTAAAATTTATAACATAATTTAGTTGCTATTTTGTTTGTTATATTATTTCTTCCATTTTGTAATATGTAATAAATAATTAATGAAAAAAATAGAACAGGATGACGTCGCTGCTGTAGGAGAAACTCGAACCCAAGAATTGACATGTTCAAAACATTTCTAAAACTGTATAAGACTACCAAAAGTAAATAATAACGACAATAATTCTGCAAGCATGCAACATGTTCCTGCTTGTTTAGCGGAAGTCGAATCGAGGACTCAGTCAAATTGAAAACCCACTCATTGCCACTACAGTACTGTACAGCGCAGAACTTAATTCCCTAATAAACTTCCCGGCATGATGCACCCTGCTGTATGACCCACTTGTTTGTAAACAAAGTGTAGATAAATATTGTTGTGCAAAACATGCCATTCATTAACAATTCAAACACAAGTAAACGCTTTCATGCAGCCACCGCTGAAGCGTGTCAAGGTTGCCGTTATGCCAGTGGCCCGTCGCACAAAAAGCGGCGCTAATACGGGTAGCAGGCAATGTAGTTCTCTAAACTTGTTCCTGATGTAAACAAGCAGGCCATACACAATAAATTCGTCTGCAAGTAGACATACGTATCACACCTTCACTGAATATGCTGTCCTGGGTCCGTCTCAAAGAGCGAAGAAGTATTCACTGTCTCTCGTTACTCTTCAGTATTATTCAGAACTCTAACCCTAGCTACTTAGCTTCTCGTTTTCAACATTTGTCCTCATATCACGAAATAGATACTCGTTCACAATACCATATCACACTCTCCATTCCTAAACACAGAACATCCTTCTACTCTTCATCTTTCACCGTCTCTGCAGCTCATCTCTGGAACTCTCTACCACAGCATGTCAGAGACTGTCGGACATTGTCTAGTTTCAAAAATAAATTAAAATTGCACTTTTTCAACTCAGATTCCTTTCAGTTATAAGCCCTTTTCTCTGCGATAGTTTTGTAAAAATATAGGCTATATATTTCTTTCCTTCCTTTCCCCTTTTTGTTCTCTTTATAAGCTGACGAATTTATTATCATAGCCTTTTATTGTGAATTTTATTTAATTTTCTTTCTTTTTTTTTTATTATTTTAATATATTCCATTTTGTTATATTCTCCCTTACGTTTTCCATATTAACCATTTGTACTAAATGAGTTGCTTTTACTATATTCCAATGTATTTTACTTTCTTTTTTTTCTATTATGGTATTATTTACATGTTGTTTAGTGTCGATTTTATTATGCTATTATTATTTCTGTTTGTAATATGTTAGTATTCTGTTCTGTAACTTTTTTGTTAAATTTTAACTGCTTGAATACTTTGTGACCTGGTAGAGTGTAAGAGAAGGCCCTATGGCCTTAACTCTGCCAGTATAAATAAAGAATTATTATTATTATTATTATTATTATTATTATTATTATTATTATTATCTGCATTATTTAGAAAATATAATATAATCAATGAAATAAAATTAATTAATCAAAATAGATTACATTGCAATAAATTAAGAGTAATTTAAAATTAATTGAATTAATTGGAAATAAATTAGTTCAATTAAGATCGCAGGGTCGAGGTGGTTATACGGCATGTCACACCAGTCCACGCTCTGTGTGAGTGGGTTATTCACATCAGATTGGAGCAGATGCGGCGCGATCAACACGAACATTTGCTCAGTCCACGGTGTTAGGTCCATGGGCGTGAATTTGAACTGCCACTGGGGGAGACCCTGGTGTACCCGCATCATGCGGAAGTACTGCGTGAAGTCTGCAGCCAGGTAGTGCCACTCGAAACTTCTGTCCAGCAGCCAGATCTTGGGGTCCTCTCGTTTTAGATCGGATTCGCACTCGCTCTTGTGAATGTACACCAGACACACCTTTCCGACGGTCTGGAAGGAACAAGCTCTTGGTTGTACTCTGTTTATAAAGCCGGTGCTAGAAGCTTTGGTAACGGAGAAAAGTCCGTCACCACTCTGTACTGAAACAGGGACCTTCCAGTTCGTAGCCAGTTTCTCTACCGGCTTAGCTACACGGCCGCCAGTAATTCTATAGAGCGTTCGGAGTTCATAAGATATCATTGAGTATATAGGCGTCTTCTTAGCAAACATTACTCATCTTTGTAATATAGCTAAAATTAATTATTTAAGTATTTTCTGACGTATATAAAATAACAGAACTAAATCTAGACATTGTGACTGAGCAATACTTCAGATATGAGCGCTTAATATTGCTTATAAATATACATATATTACTTGGGTAAGTTGGATTTACAATAACCGAATAAATGAAATACATTTAATTCTGTTGCTCATACATTTTAGAAAGTACATAAATAACTTATTTTAGTTACATTACAAACAGAGGAAATGCCCGCTAAGAAGATGCCTATATACCCAATGGTATTACATTTACATAGCATTACCAGTAGTAGTAGCAGTAGTAGCACTAGCAGTAGTAGTAAGTGAACAGTAGGTGTAAGATAGGATAGAAAAGTTACCATGGTACCAGAAATTCAAAATGCCATGTCAGATGCCACAGTAATTAAACTGGACGTTAATGTTAATAATAATAATAATAATAATAATAATAATAATAATAATAATAATAATAATAATAATAATAATAATAATACACGACTTTATAGCAATAGATTTTAAAACCAAATAAGTTATAATTATTGATATACTTAAATGGTTTAAAAAATATAAAAAAGGGCCAACGAGGAATTCCCCTCCCCTCTACATTTCCATCAATTCGAACAATGGTTTCTATTACAAAGTTGATAAATTCAATTGGAAAAATTTCTCTCAATTTTGCAAATCTCCTTATATAACAGAAAAAAAAATATAGCATTTTGTAGGAAATCGCCTGTTTCAAGTACTAGTAGTAGTAGTAGTAGTAGTAGTAGTAGTAGTAGTAGCAGTAGTAGTAGTAGTAGTAGTAGTAGTAGTAGTAGTAGTCGTAGTAGTAGCAGTAGCAGTAGTAGCAGTAGTAGTAGTAGTAGCAGTCGTAGTAGTAGTAGTAGTAGTAGTAGTAGTAGCAGTCGTAGTAGTAGTAGTAGCAGTCGTAGTAGTAGCAGTAGTAGTAGTAGTAGTAGTAGTAGTAGTAGCAGTCGTAGTAGTAGCAGTAGTAGTAGTAGCAGTAGTAGTAGTAGCAGTCGTAGTAGTAGTAGTAGTAGCAGTTGTAGTAGTAGCAGCAGTAGTAGTAATAGAAGTATAGTAGTAGTAGCAGTAGAGTAGTAGTAGCAGTAGTAGTAGTAGTAGTAGTGACAATAATAGTAGTAGTAGCAGAAGTAATAGTATAGTAATAGTAGTATAGTAGTAGTAGTAGTAGCAGTAGTAGTAGCAGTCGTAGTAGTAGCAGTCGTAGTAGTAGCAGTAGTAGTAGTAGCAGTAGTAGTAGTAGCAGTCGTAGTAGTAGTAGTAGTAGTAGCAGTTGTAGTAGTAGCAGCAGTAGTAGTAATAGAAGTATAGTAGTAGTAGCAGTAGAGTAGTAGTAGCAGTAGTAGTAACAGTAGTAGTAGTAGCAGTAGCAGTAGTAGTAGCAGTAGTAGTAGCAGTAGTAGTAATAGCAGTAGAGTAGTAGTAGCAGTAATAGCAGTAGTAGTAGTAGCAGCAGCAGTAGTAGTAGTAGCAGCAGTAGTAGCAGTAGTGGAAGTAGTAGTATTAGTAATAATAATAGTACGTGCATTCACAAGGGTTCTGTCCCAGGGCAGTCTTTCACTACAAACCCAGCTTACTCCAGTCTTTCCTATTTTCTGCTTTCTTCTTAATCTCCGCATATGATCCATATATCTCAATGTTGTCTATCATCTGATATCTTCTTCTGCCCCGAACTCTTCTCCTGTTCACCATTTCTTCCAGTGCATTCTTCACTAGGCAGTTTCTTCTCAGCCAGTGACCCAACCAATTCCTTTTTCTCTTCCTGATCAGTTTCAGCACCATTCTATCTTCACCCACTCTTTCCAACACAACACAGCTTCGTTTCTTATTCTGTCTGTCCACTTCACTTCTCCATATCCACATTTCAAATCCTTCTAGTCGCTTCCCTTCATGTCGTCGTAATGTCCATGTTTCTGCCTCATGTAATTCCACACTCCATACAAAGCACTTCACTAGTCTCTTTCTTAGTTATTTTTTCAGCGGCCAGCAGAAGATGTTCCTTTTTCTATTAAAAGCTTCCTTTGCCATTGCTATCCTCCTTTTGACTTCCTGGCAGCAGCTCATGTTACTGCTTATAGTACACTCCAAGTATTTTAAGCTGTCCACTTGCTCTACTGTTTCATTTAGATTCGCAAGTTTATCTTCTGTATTTTTCTTCCGTCTAATAATGATCATACTAAAGTGTAGCTTACTCAACAGAGCTGCAAGTTTGCTACTGAGCAATGCTTCCAGGGATTTCCTCTGAATCTGTATTTTCTAGGAAGTGAAGGAAAACTGAAAAGAAGGTCAATATTCCTGGCAATTGTATCGGACCCCCGCATCTCGCCTGGCCGTGACGTCGAATGGTTTTATCAGCCAAGAAGCACTCGTTAATGACACAGCGTGGAATGCTATTGTGAAACAGCTGTTACACTCAGTTCTCCTCCATCTTTTTCCTTAGAAAGAGCTTGAAAATGATCTGGGCTCTAATTTACAAAGACATCTGAACCCTACAGTGGCTGAGTGGTATAAATTATAGAACTCTGACCTGTTACGAAAGTAGTCCGATTTCGAGTCCCGATCAGGCCTTGAATTTTTCAATGCTTTCATGGAAGAACAATTTCCGAAGTCAAGCAAGCTCTTTTACGAATACAGAATATGCCACAAACTTTTCGATTGTTGATGGGCAGGCGTCTTAGAATAGCGAGGAGTTTAAGGGAGGAGAGGGATGAAATTTTGGTCATTTTCAGTCAAAAATCGCATCTTCGTTCTATTTTTTGTGAATGAATCCGTAATTTCTTATTCATTTGTTGAGGAAGTTTCAGTGACCTGCGGCGCTTAGAAGCATACAAATTACGTCATTTTTGAATGGCTGCATTCTTCAATTTAAATTCTATGTACATTTTACAAGCTTTTCCTCACATTTTTTCAGCACATTTCGTCATGTTCAAAGAGCAGAGGTTCTTATAATTATTTTTATGCTAGGAACATTCAATTTTTAATGCCGTCCTAAGAACAAATCACTGAATATTGCAAGACCTTAACAGATCATTGGACCTTATACTATATTGGATGATGATGATGATGATAAAGATGACGATCCTTACTCTACGCCCTAAGCCATGACATGTTGGACTAGTAATTAAATCTACCACAGCTGATGGGTACAGCAAAGCATAATTGAAGGGTTCAGATCCATAGTGGGCCAAGCGACATTTATTAAAAACGGAGAAAGCAAGGGTTAAAGTTAAGTGAATACCATGACCAAAATTTCATTTCTCGCCTCTGGAATTCGTTACCTAATGACGTCAGGGACTGCCGGACTTCATCACAATTCAAAATTAAATTGGAAAATTTTGTCTTAGTTAATGTTTTTAGGTATTGCTAGAAGTATTGGTTTGTGTTTTTTTTTTCTTTTTCTTTTTTAATCTAGATTAAAATTACACGTTTCTTGTTTATGTTAGTTAATTAGTTAGGATACAATTAATTATGATACTTAATCACTCATTTAAAGTTTGTGTGACTGCAACCTGTGTATTTTTTTGTGTGGCTTTACTTTGTTTATAGTGTTTTTTTTTCTCTCTCTCTCTCTCTTTATTTTTTGTGTAGCTTTACTTTGTATATAGTGTATTTTTTTTCTCTGTTTTTCTATATTATTGTATTTGTATTCCTGGTGTTGTGGAAGAGAAGGCCTGATGGCCTTAACTACACTAGAATAAATAAATAAATAAATAAATAAATAAATAAATAAATAAATAAATAAATAAATAAATAAATAAATAAATAAATAAATAAATAAATAAATAGTTTAATGAAGATTGACATGATACATAGTTTTAATATGCATACTTTATATTACTTGCTATATGTTTCACTAAATTATAATAACTTAATTTTAACTCTTGTTTTCTTCGCTTTTTATTTATGGCGCTTGGCCCACTATGGCTCTGAACCCTTCAATTGTCAATCATTCTTTCATTAAGGCAAATTTTGGTTTTGACTTGAATTGCATTTAGGGACGGGGAAACTACGACCCAGCACTGCAACCTTTCAAGATCTAATCCGCCAAACCTCAAGCTAAGCACATTCCCAACTAACACCGGCTGACTACACTAAAGTTCGCCGCGTATCCATATTCCTAGCAGGCAACCCCAATCTTCCTTAGTCCAGCCTCCTCCGTGCGTCACCAGTCCGCGTTAGGGGAATGCCATGGAATGATGACGAAATGGAGATTAGACAGAAAAATGTAGACGGCTAATATGTGGAAAACACCGAGAAAAACCCCAACTGCGACCCTGTCCGTCACAAGTGTAACTATCCCAGGTCTCACCAGGACTCGAACTCAGACCGCTTGCGTGACAAGCTGAAGGTCTGATCGCAAGAGACAACTTTGGGTTTAGTTCGATAGTTGCATAAAGTAAGGGGCGTGAAATGGGTCCTATGTCCTATGCAGTACTATGAATCATCAACAGGGAGATGCATTATTCTGAGGTGACTGTCAGGTGTATACGGCTTGATCTGTACCATCTGTGGAAACAGCGGAACATGTGCGAGCGGGGTGATTTCATTCAGCGACATGCCTCGCATTTCTGTTTAATTACGCATTTTCATTTTTCAGATCGGTCGAAATGTAACACATCCAATTCCTTTTTAATGATGACTAAGGCCAGGAAGTTTTCCTTTAAACGTAAATTAGAAAAGTATCTTATGATGAGTTGCCAGACCTAACGTGTTGCAAATGTGTTCCACTGTATTTATTTATTTTTCTTATTTTTATTATCTAAATCGTATTTATTTATCACTTAACGCCAATATGTATCCCACTGTGTTGTTGTTTTTTATTATTAGTCTATTTTTGTGTGCATTTCATTCAATTGTCGGTTTCTGATTTAATTATGTAAATCCTATTTAATTGTAATCTAATACTAATATGTATACTAATGTGTTTATTTTTATTTTTACTGTGTACATTTTTCTTTTTTTATTGAATTATCGGCTTCTGTTTATATGTGATTCGCGTTTGATTCTAACAAATTAATATGTATTTCACTATGTTTATTTTTATTTTATGAGGTAAATTTTATGTAATTACCTCTTTTGATCTCATTATGTAATCAGTATGTAATTACTTAATTCTGATCAAGTTTTATGATCAACTGTGTAAGCAAGTTTTAATCCTGGTTGAGTGTAAGAGAAGGCCTTAAGGCCTTAACTCTGCCAGGTTAAATAAAGCCATTATTATTATTATTATTATTATTATTATTATTATTATTATTATTATTATTATTAAAAACCTACTAAATATGCATGCAAGTATGCATTTAAAACTCTTAAATTATGCCAATAAATATGCACTAATAAAATTCTATATTTCTTGATATCACTAATAAATATGTAATAAATAATAATAATAATAATAATAATAATAATAATAATAATAATAATAATAATAATTAGAGCCCGGATGTTAGGAAAAATGCCTTTTTTAAACTGAGTGTATGTATGAAAGACTTATTAGAGATAAACACGTTTCCAAACATTTGGGGACGATAGGTCCAATTTTTATTTTGCCTTTTTTGCCTATTTTAGTTCCCGTTGCATATTTTAAGGTTAAATGTTTTTTTTCTTAGCCTTTTTACGTCCTTATTGTATGTTTTGTACATTTTAATGCATCTCTAAAGAAAAGAGGAAGTTGAAAAATATATAATTTTGGACCAATGAAGTTCTTCATACATTCTTAGGAAGCCATTGTTTCCTTCAACCTGTCTACTTCCCATTTCGCTCGTCAGCTGTTTGTTTCAGCAACATTCGTTTCCAAGGAATAGTCTGTCATATAATTACTCCCACAGAAGCATGTAGACTATTCGCACCGAAGAAAAGACGCGAGGTTGCCTATTTTACACGACGAAACAGCTGAAAAGTATTTGTCATTAACATTCTATATGGTATATTCTACACTAAACTGCAGCCACTCTAAAATTTGTACCTAGGAGTGCTTCAATTTCACACAAAAAAGTCCATGTAGGCCTAACTAAAATTACACATGGACTACTTTCTAATTAAGGCTGGTTCACAATAAACCGAGAACGGAAACGGCAACGAGAACGAGAACGGAAATATTGTTAAAATAAATGTATTTAAATATGAGCATACACAATTAACGAGAAGCTTGCCGGAGTCCGGGAACGGGAACGTGAAAATTAATTGTGAATGCTCACATTTAAATACATTTATTTTAACAATATTTCCGTTCTCGTTATCGTTTCCGTTCCCGGTTTATTGTGGACCAGCCTTTATACATTTTGCGAGTTTCTAAAATTCAGTTCCTGTAGACTATGATGTTCCTATAGTCTATTATTATCTAAATTAAATAATACCTAAATACAAAGAAAATCTTACTTTCTTTCGATTTAACACAAAACGTATTTTATATAATTCTAAACTTAAGCTATTTGCCTTCATTTATAAACGCCAGTGCTTCAAAAGCGGTTAATTAAAATTTGCTTAAATAAGTCAATTGATTATTCAACAAAATTAGTGATTTATTCCGATTTTAATGTTTTCTAAATTGAACAAATATATAAATATACACAGTGGTCCAAAAAAAAGACAAAAAATTTAAATGGCTATATTCCAGTAGCTAATGATTTCACTTGAAAGTTTATCTCACAGGCAAATTTCACAGTCCTTATAGACCGTGAAAGTGCTGTAATATTTAATTTTTTGTCATTTATTAAACACTATTTTTTTATTTTTGTAAGGCAGTGCAAAATCGATCGTTTATGCCGAACTAAGCATTATGGTCTTACGAGTTCAGCAGGCCAAGCCGTTTGTTGTGCTATCGTCATTTGTTTTCTTCCATTTTGAGTTCTCATTTTGTGAATAATGGATCGCTTAACGAACGAAGACAAGATTTTCATTAAACATTTGCACCAATATGATAATTTATCTGCCCGTCAAATTGTAAGGAACTGCGCTCAACGAGAATGGTCTGTTTCAAGTGTACAACGATTGATTAGCAAGATACGGACATGATATCCCTCCTGAGAGATTATTGCGTGAAAGATCGCATTTCTCAGATTCTCTGATGGTTTCCGCTGCAGTTTCAAAAGAGATCTTAATCCTCTGGACTATTTTGTATGGAGTCAACTACAAAAAGCAGTTTACTAAAAAACAAGAATTCGTAATATTGAACATTTAAGACAACGCCTTCTTGAATGTTGGGACCGGCTTGATCAAAGACAGATATCCAGTGCTATTGGACAATGGAGAAGACGCCTATTAATGGCGGTCACATAGAGCATCATTTTTAATTTTGATTATTTGAAAGATCATTAATAATGAGGACGTAGCTACAATAAGGGCCCATAGGCCCTTTTTCCGGAGAATGCATAAATCGATTCTCCATAGTTCCTTTGTTATACACACAAAGTTTCGTTGAGAAATGTTGAAAAGTAATGCTGATAAACCTGTTTATTTTAATATAGGCCTATGTTATAGGCCCTGCACTGTTTTTTTAAATTTCAACTCTATATATCTCAGAAGAGCATTTTGGAGTACGGGCCCTTATTGCAGCTACATCCTCGATTGTTATTAATTTTACCAACATTCAGTTTCTGCATTTTTTAAGTAATAAATTGTCTTCAAAAACTACATTTTTCGCATCATTGTGTATTGACTTTCATATGATTTTAAGTTAATTGAGCCTCAAAAAAACATAATAAAAAGTCCGGCTCATATTCAAAGTCTACTCTTTCCAACAGTTTATTTATTTATTTATTTATTTATTTATTTATTTATTTATTTATTTATTTATTTATTTATTTATTTATTTTACTTACTTACTTACTTACTTACTTACTTACTTACTTACTTACTTACTTACTTACTTACTTACTTACTTACTTACTTACTTACTTACTTACTTACTTACTTACTTACTTACTTACTTATTTATTTATTTATTTATTTATTTATTTATTTATTTATTTATTTATTCATTCATTCCTGCATTTATTTATTTATTTATTATTTCGCTAATAATTGTAACATAAAATATTATATATATATATATATATATATATATATATATATATATATACAGAAAAACTTTAGCTCGCCCCTTGAAAGAGTAGAACTCGTGCGCAGGGCGGATTCCTGAATTTAAATAATAATTATACAATACAATTTGCCTTATGTCTACTGTGCAATTATAGTATATAAATTTAAATTTACAATTTTTAATTTTTATAAAATCCATACTTAACTTTTTAAATTTAATACTAGAACTATTAGAATTGACAAGATTAGGATATTTAAATATAAATTTGTTACATATTCTTTGGCCTAAATTACTACTATGATTAAATACTGTAACAGTGTTGCATTTTGGTTCAAACAATCTTAAAGAATTCATACCTTTTGTTTCATAACTATGAGAATACAATTCAAAATTATTTCGATTTTTATGTATGAATTTTATTAATACAATATAATAAATTTGTCTTACGTTAAGTACATTAAAGTCTAGAAACAAATTTTGAGATGGAAAATCAATAGGTTTATGAAGACATATTTTAATTATTTTCTTCTGTAATAAATAAAGTGGATTAAAATTGTATTTAAATGAGCTACCCCATCCTATAATTCCATACATAATTACCGATTGAAATAAAGTTAAATATATTGTGCGTAATAAACTTATTGACAAGTAATTACTCAGTAAAACAAAATAATATACTATTTTACGTCATTTATTACAGGCTAATTAATGAGTTGGTTCCATTTTAAATGATTATCGAAAATTATGCCTAAATACTTAACTTCAGAGGACTCTTTAATAATCGGACATTTACACTGTATGAGACAACAATCAGAATTATGTAATTTAATACTTAATATAGATGTAGGAGGTTTGTTACATTTTTCAGATAATTATAAATTAATGTTATGTATTTCCGAAAATAGAGTATTTCTAATTTTGTGCCTTTTTTTAGCCCACAGTTTACTTCCTAATGACATGTCTTGCGTGTTTCTAAAATTCAGTTCCTGTATCGTGTGTTACCGTCAGAATCAAACTTATTTAAAACACATACGGAAATATGTCGATAAACGCAAATATATGACTGACGATGTTGCCATGGAAAATATGTCGATAAACGCAAATACATGACTGACGATGTTGCCATGGGAAATATGTCGATAAACGCAAATATATGACTGACGATGTTGCCGTGGGAAATATGTCGATAAACGCAAATATATGACTGACGATGTTGCCATGGAAAATATGTCGATAAACGCAAATACATGACTGACGATGTTGCCATGGAAAATATGTCGATAAACGCAAATATATGACTGACGATGTTGCCGTGGGAAATATATCGATAAACGCAAATATATGACTGACGATGTTGCCATGGAAAATATGTCGATAAACGCAAATATATGACTGACGATGTTGCCATAGGAAATATGTCGATAAACGCAAATACATGACTGACGATGTTGCCATGGGAAATATGTCGATAAACGCAAATATATGACTGACGATGTTGCCGTGGGAAATATGTCGATAAACGCAAATATATGACTGACGATGTTGCCATGGAAAATATGTCGATAAACGCAAATACATGACTGACGATGTTGCCATGGGAAATATGTCGATAAACGCAAATATATGACTGACGATGTTGCCGTGGGAAATATATCGATAAACGCAAATATATGACTGACGATGTTGCCATGGAAAATATGTCGATAAACGCAAATATATGACTGACGATGTTGCCATAGGAAATATGTCGATAAACGCAAATATATGACTGACGATGTTGCCATGGGAAATATGTCGATAAAAGTAAATATATGACTGACGATGTTGCCATAGGAAATATGTCGATAAACGCAAATATATGACTGACGATGTTGCCATAGGTAATATGTCGATAAACGCAAATATATGACTGACGATGTTTCCATGGGAAATATGTCGATAAACGCAAATATATGACTGACGATGTTGCCAAGGGAAATATGTCGATAAACGCAAATATATGACTGACGATGTTGCCATGGTCTGCACCGTAATAAAGAAATCCTGAGCACCAGTACCTCTTTTGATGCCGGTCTTGACGGAGTACGACAGATCCTGGAAGCTGAGGTTCACAGTCCTGTGAGAGGGGAACTGCGGCGGTGCTGGAGCGGACTTCAAGAGGGGCTCCAGCTTGAGCGAGGCGGGCCTCTTGGCCGCCAGGCGCGCACCGATACCACCACCACCGGCACTGTCACACGCGCCGAGTACCTTGACGGCGAGAGACGCGGACGGCAGCGACACCACCGTCTCCGCCATGCTGCCGCGCACTACTGAACGCTAGCCAGTACAGCTCGCTTATCTGCGACACGTGATGGCCTTCGGCTGGGCGCAGCACTCCATCCAGCCAGCTCTTCTTCCTTATCGTACAGTGTGTCATTATATTCAATTATTCCTCTCTTAAAGTCTGTCATTTATCTACCTCTTTCTTCTCCTGTTTTTTATTACTTCTACCGAATAGATCGAAATGTTGCATTAATTATTTTTTTACTCTGTTCTCTTTATTCTTTTCTCATGCTCATATTTATTCCCCGTTATTTTTGGTGAATATTACTTGTGTCCAGGGAAAGGAAGTTCACGCCCTAAAAACGTGAAGAATATGTATGCATTTATGCCGTAATAGTAATATACGTTACAAGAGCGGTATGTTGAAGTTTTCATGTTCGAGGAAAAGTTTGAAAAAGCGAAACGTAGTTGAGCTTTTTTTAATTTCCGAGAATTGAAAGAAAACATACCGCTCGTGTATCGTACATTATTTTGTGTGAAGATCGTTTATTACATACCTGAAAGAGGATTTTCTAATTAGTTGCAATGAAATCTCCATCTTGGTTTCTGTTCAATGACGGCAAATTTGAAAAACAAAACTATCTATCTTCTTTAAAATGTTTTCTGTGTTTACTATATTCCAGCAGGCCGTGATATACGTCTGTCTTCTTTTTCCCCCAGTCTATAGAATCTTGTTGATTTTTTCACGGCTTCCTTAATGTTACTTGCATCACGAATGCAGTAACTTTAGTGGAGTTGAAGAGTTTACTTAATTTCTGCAAATATTTAAAAACAATAATTAACAGAACAATTTAGGTGAAATTGCAGTGGTAAGTTTCCAATTTATAATTATTACTATATTGAACGTCTCTAAAAATAATATGTTAAAAGCCTAAAGCAGTAAAATCAATATGTCACTTAAGCGGTAAGAAGAGGGAAATTGTTATGTGTGTTAGGTTGGGAATACTGAATGTGGAATTTTAGACTTTCCGCGGATTGGTTTTGTGCGGAAACCAAGCAAATACGCACGATCTCGCACAAAAATAGATAAATAAGCTACGAAATATGCATTGTCAGTCTGAGATTATTTTAACAGAATAATAAGGTATAGGTAACTTACGTTTAGTCTATGGATCTTGAAGTGCTTGCCTCATTGCTCCATTTATGCTGTTACAGTTCACAACTAAGCAGTGACGTATGTTTTCTGTTGCCATTCTTCGCCTCTTGTCTCTCAGCATAGCTTTGTAGCGCGAGAAACTTAATTCTACGTCACAAGAAGTAAGAGGGGCTTGCACAAAAGCTGTGAGCTGTTCTATAGAACATTTTGTTGGTTTTGGGGTGTTTTACTTTCGAGAATATCTTGAATTTCTTTAAGTTGATAATGGCCAGGGTTTTTTTAAAGAATATTTGCTGTTTTCTCGTTCACTTGATCTCCTACATTTCCTGGAACTGATGTTAAACTGGATATTGTTCTATCGAAATCTGCTAAAGACTGCAGTAAAGTAACACCAATTGCTAACTTGAGAGGCTCCCTATGAGGGCGTCATCGTTACGTTCAAAATTCATAAACACAAATTAGTCGTGTTTACGAGGTTACACACTTTTAAAAATGAGGGAAAGACAAATAAACATACATAATATGCAGTGTCCCTGCATAGAATATGTTTAAAAATTATGTATTTGTAAATAAAAGCAAAATATGCACTTTTATGCACAATAAAAGTAATATCATTGCATTCAGAAATTTATGATTAATGTAGATAATCTTTCAGCATATTCACACAACGGTAGAGAACAAATATGCAAATGCATGAACTTCCTTTCCCTAATTATGTCCCAACCACTATAGGAACTTGCTAAAATACCTTGAAAATGCCTTGGATTTATAGTATTTAGTAGAAATTGATGTGATCAGTGGGAGAGCTGTAAGTTAATGTTATTTTCGGTTTAACCGAAAATGGTTTTTAAATAATATTTACAATTGTATGCGTATTTCACATTACCTAAACACTTCCTCAAGTTTCACGTAAATCGTAGCATGACTGTAAAATATTTGGAGCCTACCACAATCCAGTTATGTGGGAAACGCTTCATCACTGCATAGTGAAATGAATTTTGAAAAAAAAAAAATGTAAATAATTTTTTTTTAAATCGTAGCAGGAGGACAATGTTTTGCACATACCAATGTTCACTATTGTAGAAGACATAGTAATGGAGGGAAAAAAATGTTGAATATTTCCAAAAATTTTACTGCTGTAAACTGTACCTAATCCAGTTATATCCAGTATATGATGTAATCAGGGATAGACAAACTGATACATGACTGACATCATATTCAAGTGCCATCTGTCTAGTTGATTTATGAGGCACTTTCATCACCTGTACAGTATAAGCAACCATTTAAGTGAATATCAGCTCTAAATAAAGTAAACTGTAGCATAGGAGACTTTTTATATATAATGCGATTCAATATTTCATTAAAATATTAATACAATGTATACAAGGGTAAAATGTTGTACATGTGTTACTAATAATCCGATATACTAGAGATAAAAATTTGGTGAATCTAGATTTAAAAATATGGAAGTTAATAATTACAGTGTAGCGTCCCCATAAAATCCGGAACTGAACCTGCGCTCTCCTATCCAACGTCCAGAATGTAACCGCAAGGTCACAGAATACGACAGAAGACTCTATACTCCTTTGTTCCTTCTCGCCATCATTCCTTTCGTGCATAACGTTTGAAATGCAAAGCGCCTGTTAATGCGGCAACTTCTCTTACTTCTGTGCTATACCGACAGCCAACGAATAATTTCTGGGCGTAAAAGAATATTACTGTTGTGCTTCATTTAAAGAACGATAACGATGGACTGAAATTAGGCCTAGCTATTTGCATGATGTTATTCATACAGGATGTGACAGAAACAATTAGACAATTTGTGTTACGGAAAACAACACTTTAATTGAAAAAGTAATGTTGATCACCAAATTGATAAATAAAGTAAACCATTTAGTTTCACTTTTAATTCTTGAAGATAACTTCACTCAGGTGAGTTCCATCATCAGTATAGTGTCCCCTTAAAATCCGGGACTGAACCCGCGAGCTTCGTATTCGACATCCAGCACGTAACAGCAGCGCCACATAGGAAGACATAAAACTATATAAAATAAGAATATGTACACTTATAACATTTCTTTGTTCATTATGTCTTATCATTCCTTCAGTACATAAGTTTTAAATGCAAGGCACCTGCTAATACGGCAACTTCTCTTCCTGCTGTGCTATACGGAAAGCCAACGAATAATTTCTGGGGCTAAGAAGATTAAACTAATGATACGACGAACTGAAACAAAGCCTAGCTGTTTGAGTGTGATTATTAATACAGGATGTGACAGAAACAATTAAACGATTTATGATTTCGAAAACAACACTTTAATTGGAAAAATAATATTCAACACCAATGTATACTATTTAGTTTTACGTTCATTTCATGAAGATAATTTCACTCAGGTGAGTTTCACCAGACTTGACACAAATTATGCACGGCATTTGGCATTGCCCATCACGTTCTGCAGCATGTCTTGTGGGGTTTGTTGAATTTCACTTAGAATTTTATTCTTCAAATCTTGAATCATGTGAGGTTCTTTATACACTTTTCCCTTGAGTTAACCCCACAGTAAGAAATCAGCTGCTGATAGATCAGGCGACTGTGGAGTCCAAGTTATATCGCCAAAGCGAGAATTTCTAAATACTGCAATACTGCATCTGTGTATGATAGTCATATGGATTTAGTTTTTACACAGTTCGTAACTTAAATGGATGTAAATAGTAGTAGTAGTAGTAGTAGTAGGTTTATTTTGCCTGGCAGAGTTAAGGCCATGAGGCCTTCTCTTCCACTCAACCAGGTTTCAATAATACAAATACATGAGATACAAAATTTGATTGCAAAACAACACAAAAGAAAATAACTTAGAAATTGCATAAAATATAGTAGGAAATTACAATAGACAAGATCAGTTACATAATATAAAATTACAAATGGTCAAGATCAGTTACATAATATATAAAATAAAGTAGAAAATTACACATAATCAAAATCAGTTACGTAACATAAGGGGAATACACACACACAAACACACAATTTATAAGATCTAAAATGCCCGAGACAAATTGGACGGTTAATTTACTTGAGATTTATTATTCAGTTAATATACTAATTGGAGAATACATATGGGTGACAAGACATAAAATGTTGATTAGCAAAGTACTACTAAATGGCATACAAACACAAATGATTAAGTAATATATGAAGATAATAAAAAAAAGACAAGAGAAAAAAAAAGAAGAAGAGAGAGGAGAAAAAAAAATAACAACTTGGCCATTTAAGACTATTTAGAAACTTCTGTAAGAGTCTAGTTCTGTTCATTAAATACATTTCTAAGTATAGTGTACTTAATATAGGTCATAATGTAAGATGCGCTTAACACTTCTGTCCGACATATCCAAGGCTTACGAATGCTGAAAAAGAGACCGGGGAAGACTCTGTTGGAACGTCTTTCTCAGTCTCTACATTTTCTCGACCACGAAGGGTTCTAGGGCGACTTTCTGCAGATATCACTTAAAATGATTTTATATCGCGACAAACTTCTTTCAGTATCAGTGGCGGTATTGGTGCGTGAGAATAATATAAGATATTCCCATTGTCTGACAGTTCTTCGTGTTTCATCAGACTATTGCGTACCGTATATCACTCGCCACTGAAAACCTACTATTTTTCTGTGTACTTTTCTAGAAAATTACTAAAATTTAGATTATTTAATTTAGTGACTGAGATGTTGGCACTGATCATCATTATACACAAGTCCATGCTAAACGTCGAGTTGATATCTTGATGAATTTCAGATTTTGATGGTACTGGTTCTTTTGGATTACGTTTAACACATTTTCTCTGCCTTTGATATTACGATCTCTTTTTTAGCACCTAGAAATTCGTTCCCTAGTCATCACACTTTGAATCATGTTTCTATAAAATCTTCTCCTTTTAGTCTTCCGTATATCGTCTTCAAACAAAATACAGAGTGTTAAAAAAAGGTATCCAATATTTTAGGAGGTGCTAATAAGCACCAAAGCAAGAAAAAAAATGTCTAATAAACTTGGGTCCTACAACACATACTTTCTGAGATCTGAACACTTGCTCATAGGAGGTGCTCAATGTGACGTCCATTCATGGCAATGCATTCTTCTGCCCTTCGGCGTAAGGAATCACGCACTCTTTGAAATTGATCTGGTTGTTCTTGTTAACGAAAAATCTAGGGGATTTAGATTTGAGGAACGAGCAGGCCAAGGTGTGGGGCCTCCCCAATCAATCCAGCGGTCCTGAAATGTCAGCGTCAGGTGTTCACGCTCATTGCGGAAAAATGTGCTGGTGTGTCATCGTGCATGAACCACATCTGTAGTCTTTGCTGACATGGCACATACTCCAGCAAGGTAGGCAATACGTTAATAAGAAAGTCATGATAACGAGCCCCAGTTAATCTCTGTGGTAGCACGTATGGTCCTTAATCTATCACCAAGAACGCCTGCCCATACGTTGATTGAGAATCGGTGCTGATGCTTTGTTTCTTCAAGTGCATGGGGATTTTCATTAGCCCATACATGCTGATTACGAAAATTCACAACACCATCTCAGCTGAACCCCGCTCATATCCGCAACCAGTCTTTTGTTTTCAGTATTCCTTGCGACGTATCAGTATTCCATGCCAGGGGTGTCAACTACGGTATAATTATCTGATAGTCTGCTGTATTATAGGGCAAAAAATTGCATTGCCATGAATGGACGTCACATTGAGCACCTCCTATGAACAAGTGTTCAGATCTCAGAAAGTATGTGTTGTAGGACCCATGTTTATTAGACATTATTTTATTGTTTTGATGTATACTATCACCTCCTAAAATATTGGATACTTTCTTTAACACGCTGTATACTCGTAATTTAAACATTTTGTTAATCTTTTGCCATTCTTAATTCTGTTTGTAATGTCTTCATCATTATTTCCATCTTTATCAAGTATAACTCCTACATATTTGCATTTTTAATCCAATTATTTCTCTATTTTCCAGTGGGAGATTCTTTATTGATTTATTGCCTACGATCAAATATTCTGTTTTTAGTTCTATAATATTTAACTGATTTACGAAGCCTAATCATTACTAAATGGTACTAATTACACGACACAATGTTGCGTATAACAATCTTATATTACGTAGCACAAGGAAATAGCTACTACCGACTTTAAATCGTTCAATTTCTCTGCCGGTCTTGTATGATTTATTGCGTACACTAGCTAAACCGTACTATTTATATTTCAATGGTTTAATTCCAAAGCCTGCTATTTTGCTCAACAATAGATTTTGGCCCAATAACATTATATACATCTTTAGCTGTGAATCCAGTGGTAAATTTATTTTTTGCCAATTCCTGCTATTTATCACTGAAAATGATATTTAAATTATGATTACTTTTTTCCAAAACATTCTATTTTATGTTTTTAGGCCGAAACATACTATCTTATATTTTAATTTAGAACCTATGAAGTATTCTATTACATCAATAATATATAAAATTATATAAAATATCTGTAAGATAAGAATAAACACGTATTTCTCAAATTGACTAGTTTATTTTAAGGGGTTAGGTACAGCTTATAGCAGTAAAATTTTGGGAATATTCAACATTTTTTTCCTCCATTACTATATCTTCTACAATAATGAAAATTGATATGTGTAAAACATTATCCTTCTGCTACGATTTAAAAAAAATATTTACATTTTTTTTTCAACATTAATTTCACTATGCAGTAATGAAGCATTTCCCACATAACTCAAAAACTATCCAAGATTCTGTGATTACATTTTTTGTGTGTATTTATGCATGTTATATCTACAATATGATACAAGATCATTCCTCTACCTTTGATAGATTGTGTAATAAAAAATTAATTAATTTAAAAAATATTCAAGTATCAGTACTTTATTCTAACACAAAATAAAAATATATATATTTATTAAGGAATGTAGTTGAAACAGCATGATATTGTACATGAGTTTCAGCAATAAAATAAAAGAGAGAGAACTGGAAACAGTTAACAAGTTTATGAGTTATGAGGGAAACGCTTCATCACTGCACAGTGAACTGCCACAATTTTGAATTTGTGAAAATATATATAAATAATTTTTTTAATCGTAAAAATATTTTTTCATATAGCAGAAGGATAGTGTTTTACACATACTCTGCCATGACTGGAATTCGCTACCTGCTAGCATCAGGGACTGTCGAAATAAAATTGAATTCAAACGCAAACTTACTAGGCACTTGGTCAGTAATTGAGACTGGTTCAGATATGGTTTCTTGTAAATAGTTCTCTTAATCTATCACAAAATATTTCAATATCCGGTAATTTCATCACTATAGAATTTTGTTATTGTAGGTTTAATTTGTAATTAAGTAAATACAAAAATATTCTTTGTTCTTAACTTCTATGATAAAATGTCTAGCTTTCATTAATCAGGTAATCTTGTCGTACTTTAATTTTTATTGTAATTGTAATTGTAAATTTAATATTAATTGTAATTTTATTGTTCATATTATAGTTGTAATCCCCTGGTAGAGGGGCAGAGAAGGCCTGACGGCCTTATCTCTACCAGGTTAAATAAATAAATACTAAATAATAAATACTAAAAATTTTTCATTATTGTACAAGATACAGTAATGGAGGAAAAAAAAATTTGAATATTTTCAAAAATTTTACTGCTGTAAGCTGTATCTAACCCCTTAAAAATCTTTCCTGTAAAAGCATCTGAAAGTGAAATAGCAGGTTCTGGAAACAAACCATTCATTTATTTCTAAACCATGAAATTTAAGAAAAATTATGCAAAAGATTTAAAGTAATTCTATTTCCCCTTGTCAAAATATCCCCGAAGAAGGGCAATTTCCCGTCACGTGCCATCGCTGAAACAAGGTCTCGTTCGGCCTCCTGTATCAATCTACATCAATCAGCCTTACTCCCGTCGCTTTGTCGCATGCCGACGGCGCCACTCACGAAGAATGAGCCGGCTCCTCACAGCTGTGGTGAGCAGAGGTTCCCAACCCGGGGTCACGACCTCACGCAAGTGCCAACCAAACTATGTTTAGACCGGCGGTCACTGCCAGACCCTCTCCTCGGCATTGCAGCACCCTGCACCGCCGTCCTAATGTTGCTATTATGCAGCACGAACATAATTCAGGCTGTTGAAATAATACTCTGTGAGCTTTTATAAAGTTGGATATTTATATAATGTTTCCAAACGTAATACGCGTGTCGGAAAGTTATTTGCTCCATAACAATGAAAGATACTCTCTCTCGAGCCAATACTGAAGAGAACCAAGCATATAAATATCTACACCACACCGCCATTGAATATATGAAAAAGGCCCAACCCCACATGATTAATAATTACAAAAATATTTGATTTTTAATAATATTATTATCTTACGTAAGTTTTATAGCTTTCAGTAACATATACTATATATACTATATAGCCGCCACTCAGTAAAATATAGAAATCAAAATCTAATTTAAGTTGTTCTCTACATCTACTTATATAACCCCAAAACGTATCACTCTCATATCATCAATATAGCATTAATATGTATAATTAATGAAAAATAGTCACATCATGGCATTAACTACAATAATATTTCATTTCTAATGGTAATAATGTCATCAAACCACCTCAAGTTTTGTAGTTTTTAATATCAAATACACAGCTGTACCCAGAAAATTACACACCACAGAATCGAACCTATAAATTATTTTTAGTAAGTTAAGTTTTTAATAACCAATTTAATTTGAGCTCTAAATATGTCAGCATTCTTGCAGATCATGGCCTTCGTGTAATATTGTTTACTGTAGTGTGTGTTTTGTTTTATTCTGTAATGCAACACGGCCGACTTGATGCTCGCTTCGCTTCTCCTTTACAAAAAAGCGAAGGGTATATCAAGTCGGCCGTGAATGCTATTAGGTAGTGCTCAAAACTGACGACAGATGGATTTTTGAATATAGGAAAATTATGTTTAAAAATTGACATTTCATTGAAAACTACTATTTTTCCGAAAAACTTTGAGTTCCAAGCTTCAAATTGAGGGGTCATTTATTAAAATCCGTCCAGCCGTTTTCCCGCAATTTCCATTACCAGTTCAAATTATATATATATCATCATCATCAATGGCACGACTGCCCTTCATAGGCCCTGGCCTTCTTCAGAAGTTTTCGCCATTCCTCCCTATCCAATCCCAAACTTCTCCAATTTCTAACACCCAAAGTCTTGATGTCATCCATCACACAGTCTTCCTATCTCAATCTCGGTCTCCCAACCTTCCTTCCTTCCATCGGAATAAATTTAAAAACTCTATACGCAACCCTATCATCTTGCATTCTCGCAACATGCCGGCCCAATCCAATCTTCTTATTTTTATAAATTTAACAATGTCCGGCTCATATATAATCTGTAGTCCACATCTGTGGAGTAACGGTCAGCGCGTCTGACCGCGAAACCAGGTGGCCCGGGTTCGATTCCCGGTCGGGACAAGTTACCTGGTTGAGGTTTTTCCGGGGTTTTCCCTCAACCCAATATGAGCAAATGCTGGGTAACTTTCGGTGCTGGACCCCGGACTCATTTCACCGGCATTATCACCTTCATTTCATTCAGACGTTAAATAACCTAGATGTTGATACAGTGTCGTAAAATAACCCAATAAAATAAATAAAATATATAATCTGTACAGTTCGAAATTATATCTTTTCTCCATGTTCCGTTTTCTCTAACTGGTCCAAAGATTTGCCTAAGAATCTTTCTTTCAAATGTACATAATAATGTCGCATCTGACTTCGACAATGGCCAAGTCTCAGATGCGTAAGATAGTACAGACAGACCTTATAAGAATTTTATACATCATAATTTTTGTATTCCTAAATATAATTTGAGATTTCATATGTCTTCTAAGACCATAAAAGCATCTATTGGCAGATAATATTCGTTTTTTTTTATTTCAGAACTAACATTATTTTTGTTGTTAATTTCAGAGTCAAGATAGATAAAACTATGGACAGTTTCAAATTTAAAAGAGCCTATTTCCAAGTAAGTGGGTCCTATATATATATATATATATATATATATATATATATATATATAAAACGGAATGAGGTAAAGGGCCACATTCCTCAGAGAAAACAATTTATTTTTCTCAATTCCCTTGAAACACAAGCTTTCAGATGACATAAAAACAAAAAAAAAAAGGTAAAGGTAAAGGTATCCCCGTAACATGCCATGAAGGCATTTGGGGGGCATGGAGGTAGAGCCCCATGCTTTCCATGACCTCGGTACTAGAATGAGGTGGTGTGGTCGGCAGCACGCTCTGACCGCCTTTTACCCCCGGGAAAGACCCGGTACTCAATTTTATAGGAGGCTGAGTGAACCTCGGGGCCGTTCTGAAAGTCTGGCAACGAGAAAAAATCTTGTCACCGCCTGGGATCGAACCCCGGACCTTCCAGTCCGTAGCCAGCTACTCTACCAACTGAGCTACCCGGCCGTCGACATAAAAACAAAAACAAAAAAAAATAAATAACTACTATTGGAGAACAATTCGCTCCGGCGGCACCGAGAATCGAACCCAGGACCTCTCAGCTGGGTTCGATTCCCAGTGCCGGGACGAATTTTTCTCCAATAATAGATATCTACATGTTGACTATATAGGCCTATAGTCTTGATTATCCAATGAGGACGCTGAGGCCTCATATATGAATATATATTGGTGGCTACCGGCGTAGCTCTGTCGGCTAGAGCGCTTGGCTGTCGATCCGGAGTTGCGTTTGGGTGCGGTTTCGATTCCCGCTTGGGCTGATTACCTGGTTGGCTTTTTTCCGAGGTTTTTCCCAACCATAAGGCAACTCTCAGGTAATGTATGGCGAATCCTCGGCCTCATCTCGCCAAATATCATCTCACTATCACCAATTCCATCGATGCTAAATAACCTCGTAGTTTCAGCGTCGTTAAATAATCAAATAAATAAAAATATAATGGTGGACCTCACATATTCGTTTATAATAATAATAATAATAATAATAATAATAATAATAATAATAATAATAATAATATCTTAAAGTAATTTAGATACTTATCCTCTCATATGCATAAGCATTAAAGAAATTGAAACAACTGCTATTTCTAACGAGAATTAATAACATTGATAAACACTTCCTTAGTTTATTCTTAAATTGGTTTGATGTCTGATAGTCCCTGACATTGCTCAGTAGGGAATTCCAAAGTCGAGGAACAGCCACAGTGAAAGAAGATGAATATGAGGATGTCCGGTGGGAGGATAATATTGAGAAGTGTTATGATCGTGTGTTTAGATTATGTTGAATTGATAAATTATTTTATTTATTTATTTATTTATTTATTTATTTATTTACTTATATCTATAACAGGGCAAAGCCCCAATTACAATAGAGAGTACAGATATTTGCTTAAAACATAAAATTGGAGATAACATGAAAAAAGAGATAAAACAGATACAAATGCAAGATACAAGTGTAAATACAAATGAAAAATAAAACATGAAAAAAGAACATACAGATAGATACTACCTAAATAAAAGACACAGATATAGATATGAATGAAAAATACAAAATAAGTTTTTTCCGGGGTTTTCCCTCAATCCAATACGGGCAAATGCTGGGTAACTTTCGGTGCTGGACCCCGGACTCATTTCACCGGCATTATCACCTTCATATCATTCAGACGCTAAATAACCTAGATGTTGATACAGCGTCGTAAAATAACCCAATAAAATAAAAAAAGTACCTACTGATTCGAGACTGCGCTCTGACGTGGGTTCGAGTCCCGCTTACACCGACTATTACCTGGTTGGGTTTTCTCCGATGTTTTCCCCAGCTAAGACGAATGATAGGTAATCCATGACGAATCCTCGATTTCGTCTTCTCAAATATCATCAGTGGCGTAGCGTCAATGTAAGCTAAAAAGCTTAGCTTCCCCAGTTAATAATAAGTTCATAATAAACCTGCAGTTTATGGAGAAAATTATTTATCAATTTTAATAGAATTTATATTTACGCGTTAAATGTTGTGATGCGGCAGCTCAGGATGATTTGTGATGCAGCAGCAAACAAGAAGCCTGCACACACCAGCTTCCAAGCAGACCGGTTTCTTCTGTGTAATCCACCCCGCAGATTTTCCATCCCTTTTAAACTACCCTAGTCGCAAGGCTCGCAAAGAAGCTAGCTTTAACATTTAAAATAAGTAGTTTCCGAGTTATCCCTTTTCGTCAGTTGTGTTCAGTTGAAGTGTTAGTGTGCATTGTGGTTGATATAATAAATAATGAGTGAAATAACAGTTCCTGACACTGATTTACTTGAAATTTTTAGGACAATTGTATTATCAAGACTGACTTACGAACAAAAGTGTGATTTAAAAAACAAATGACCGACTCCCTTGCTGTCAATGAAGGACATAACTAAAAGACAGACGCATACTTACGTAATGATACTAATACTGTGATTTCTCTAAGTATGACAGGGAGTGAGCTAATGTTATACGTATACGTGTCTATTTGTTAAGAGATATGTGTAAACCGTGAAATCGTATTTTATTACGTACCATTTGAGGTCATGCCTTATTGGTGTTACTTACGATGTTCCAACCAATCTTCGACTGCTGACTTGAAATTGACTACTATTTATTTTAAGACTGTATTTTTGTAATACATTTTCTCATATTGCATGAAAGACAACTTGAGTTAGCTTCCCCTGCTCAAAATTTCATGCTACGCCACTGGATATCATCTATCAACAATTCCATCGGCGGTATTTAACCTCGTTAATACAGCGTGGTCAAATAACCGATCATCACTCTCTCCGCGTACAGTATATTACCTTCGACTTTCTTCTTGTTTGTAATTTTCGTCATCGTACTAGTCACATTCATACTGTAGGTAGTCATACTCAGTTTCCATACGTTTGTCGTCATATTGGTGTGTTTTCACGCTCTTCATCGCCATACTTGTTTGTTTTCACACTTGTTGTCATACCCTTTCATTTTGCATGCTCTTCGTCTTCAAACACGTGATATTTATATCCTTTGTCATCACAGTCGTTTCGATAATCTTCGTCGCCAAATTCGTATTATCGTTATCCAAATCAAAATCATCCTCGCCATCGTCATTATAATTATACTCGTCATCGCCATGCCAATCATACTCGTCATCGTCATTATAATCATATTCGTCATAATATTTATCAGCATCATCTTAATCATACTCCTCATCCTCATCATCTAATTGTTATCGTAAATATTCTCGTCATCGTCATCGTCATTTCTCATTATAGTCACCATCATCCTAATCATGTCATCGTCATCGCATTTATCGTCATCCAAATAATCATATTCTTCGACATTAATCATATTCTTCGTCATCGTCATCCTGATAATATTTCTCATTATACTTGTCACCATCATCTAATCTATTCTTCGTTATACTTGTCATCGTCAACTTCGTTATACTCGTCACCGTCATCGTAATCATCTTCATTCCAATCACACTCGTTATAGTCATCCTAATCATATTCTTCGTATATCACCGTCATCCTAATCATATTCTTCGTTATACTTGTCACCGTCATCCTAATCATATTCTTCGTTATACTCGTCACCGTCATCCTAATCATATTCTTCGTTATACTTGTCACCGTCATCCTAATCATATTCTTCGTTATACTTGTCACCGTCATCCTAATCATATTCTTCGTTATACTTGTCACCGTCATCCTAATCATATTCTTCGTTATACTTGTCACCGTCATCCTAATCATATTCTTCGTTATACTCGTCACCGTCATCCTAATCATATTCTTCGTTATACTTGTCACCGTCATCCTAATCATATTCTTCGTTATACTTGTCACCGTCATCCTAATCATATTCTTCGTTATACTTGTCACCGTCATCCTAATCATATTCTTCGTTATACTTGTCACCGTCATCCTAATCGTTATATTCTAATCATATTCTTGTTATACTTGTCACCGTCATCCTAATCATATTCTTCGTTATACTTGTCACCGTCATCCTAATCATATTCTTCGTTATACTTGTCACCGTCATCCTAATCATATTCTTCGTTATACTTGTCACCGTCATCCTAATCATATTCTTCGTTATACTTGTCACCGTCATCCTAATCATATTCTTCGTTATACTTGTCACCGTCATCCTAATCATATTCTTCGTTATACTTGTCACCGTCATCCTAATCATATTCTTCGTTATACTTGTCACCGTCATCCTAATCATATTCTTCGTTATACTATTCTTCGTTATACTTGTCACCGTCATCCTAATCATATTCTTCGTTATACTTGTCACCGTCATCCTAATCATATTCTTCGTTATACTTGTCACCGTCATCCTAATCATATTCTTCGTTATACTCGTCACCGTCATCCTAATCATATTCTTCGTTATACTTGTCACCGTCATCCTAATCATATTCTTCGTTATACTTGTCACCGTCATCCTAATCATATTCTTCGTTATACTTGTCACCGTCATCCTAATCATATTCTTCGTTATACTTGTCACCGTCATCTAATCCTAATCATACCGTCATCTAATCATATTCTTCGTTATACTTGTCACCGTCATCCTAATCATATTCTTCGTTATACTTGTCACCGTCATCCTAATCATATTCTTCGTTATACTCGTGTCACCGTCATCCTAATCATATTCTTCGTTATACTCGTCACCGTCATCCTAATCATATTCTTCGTTATACTTGTCACCGTCATCCTAATCGTTCATCACCGTCATCTAATCATATTCTTCGTTATACTCGTCACCGTCATCCTAATCATATTCTTCGTTATACTTGTCACCGTCATCCTAATCATATTCTTCGTTATACTCGTCACCGTCATCTAATCATATTCTTCGTTATACTTGTCACCGTCATCCTAATCATATTCTTCGTTATACTTGTCACCGTCATCCTAATCATATTCTTCGTTATACTTGTCACCGTCATCCTAATCATATTCTTCGTTATACTCGTCACCGTCATCCTAATCATATTCTTCGTTATACTTGTCACCGTCATCCTAATCATATTCTTCGTTATACTCGTCACCGTCATCGTAATCATATTCTTCGTTATACGTCACCGTCATCCTAATCATATTCTTCGTTATATTCTTGTTCACCGTCATCCTAATCATATTCTTCGTTATACTTGTCACCGTCATCCTAATCTATCATGTCATCATCTAATTCGTTATACTCGTCACCGTCATCCTAATCATATTCTTCGTTATACTTGTCACCGTCATCCTAATCATATTCTTCGTTATACTTGTCACCGTCATCCTAATCATATTCGTCATCGTCATTATAATCATATTCGTCATAATAGATATTAGCATCATCTTAACCATACTCGTCACCCTAATTGCCACAATACTTGTCATCGTCATAGTAATACTCGTCATCGTTATCGTAATCATATTCGACATTAATATTCGCCATCGTCATCCTCTAATCATACTTGTCATTGTCACCCTAATCATACTCGTCATGTTACTATCGACAGCCCTGTCTTTCTCGTCACTGCCCTCATACTTGTAATCTATGAATACTGTGATTAAACATCGCTTATAAAAGATAGCTAGGCTATATTAGCTTAATAATTATTAATACAATTATTGTACTTCCAATAACCGAGTAAATGAAATAGATTTACTTCTGTTATTTTATGTAGGCTACGTTAGAAATTACATAAATAACGTATTTTAGTTATACAGTAAAACTTGGTTATAACGACATCCAAGGGACCTTAAAAATTATGTTGTTATGAACGAGTGTCGTAGTAACTGAGATTCACATTATCAATCTAGTGAGGTGGAAAATGAAAAATATCAAACTTAAATATACTTATTTTAGATTTATGTATTGACTTTCAAGTCTACAATGAACATAATGAAATACACGTAGGCCTACAATTATAAACACAGTATTCTGTATTAAAACAGTATGTTCATTACTCACCAAACTACTTTACTTAGAAGTGAAGTAATCAGTCATTTTACTCTGTTGTCTTCTACTTGCCCAATACACACTTTCTAGGACTAAATTACGTTCTATGTTCATAATTTCAGTTGCAATTTCACTGCTCCCTTCCCTAGCTTCATAGAACATGTTCACAATTCTAATGACTTCTAAAGCGTCACTCACTTCTTTTAGTGGCCATACTACATTAAAATGCGTGCACTTAGTGAAAACGTCCTGTCGAAACTGATCTAATACCGCATGAATTCGGGCAGGTTACAATGGGGTGGGGAATCCGCCTGCATTCCAGAGTTCTATGACAGAAGGAGACTGTAAAGAATTTGTCAGGGTCAGATTTCAACAAAATATTTCTTAAAATACTTTGGTTCTTAGAAAATCTTATTCCAAACTGAGGTTGAAAATGACGTTATATGCGAGGTAGACGCATATACGTTTGTCGTAGAAAAGGTAGGAAAGCATATGTCTTATGGGGAATCAGTTGGGACCACAGAATATTTGACGTTATAGGCGAGGTGTCGCAGAAAACGAGGTCGCTATAACCAAGTTCTACTGTATTTCAAAGAGGGGGGTATCAGCTAAGAAGACGTCTATATACCCAATGATATTCTCTAAATTCCGAACGCACTATAGTCGTCAAGTTCGTCATCGCTATCCTCTTTCACAATTTTCCCGCTATCATCCTCGACAATGTCATAACTAATCACATTCATCATTATCATTTTCCTAGTTGTTATAATCGACGTCATAATTTATATCGCCATTACATTCATATAATAATAATAATAATAATAATAATAATAATAATAATAATAATAATAATAATAAATTGTTTTTCAAAGATCACCTTCTGATCCACCAGAAACATGTACCTACATTAGATTTGTTTATGCAGCAGTTTCTGACGGTTTGCAGCAGCCATGACTAGACATCGGACGTTAGGAAAATGCCTATTTATTTGAATGTTCATATTTAAAGGCTTATACAGGGACATCATTTTATTTTTACTAACATTTTTAATATTAACCTGGCTATACCTTTGGATCAACGATTAAGAGCCGGAAACACCGTTTGCTACCCCCTTCCACGACTGGAGTTCGATAATAGTGGCGTAATATGCAAACAAATCACTTTACTAGGTATAGGAGGGAAGAAGCGTAGTTCATCCATTTACGTAAACTAGGAAATATCGCGATTTTGAGTTTGATAATTTTCATTAGGTTTTTGTTTAATCAAAATACAGTACAGTATTAACAATAAGTGTTTTTACTCACGAACTGAGCTGTCCATGCCGACGTATTCATTATGCAGTGTATATTATACCGTCTACAGCACATTAGCATACACTATAGAGAATGAAGTTAAATTGAAAAATAATCATAATACGGATATTTATACACATTTTTTTTAAATGGTGGCCGTTCATTTCGATACAGGCTTCAGTTCTAATGTGCATATTATCGTACTATAGACTATTGTACCTAATTCCAATTACCAGGTTCGTACTTCGTATCAGTAACTCATGTTGAAATAATTCTGTACCTACTCTATAAAAGAGTACCTTACGTACTGTAAATTCAATCTTCACTTCTGCCCGATCCGAAAAGATAAAATTACTCAGACATAGGCTACTATCTACTGTCCATCCAAGTGGTTATGTCGTAGGGTCGTAGAAAGGAAGGAAATCACGTGACAGTTAATTACTTAACGAGGCCCTTTTATTTAAGTTATTTTAAACAGTTGTATAATATTACGTAGACGTCGAATTCCTAACAGAAATTAATGTTCTCAGAAAAGAGCTAAGACAGCCCAGCCACTAGCCTTTACAGAGAGGCGAATAGAAGCAGGTGGGGGAAACTAGGATGCGACGTAGGCAAATGGAAAATGATGCAATATTGAAAGCTCTTTCGTCACTGGAAAAGGCGAACATATTTTTGGAACGTACTGTTTATTATGACCGTAAGGCTACTATGACTGTATATGCGGTCTTGGATCTGTGTGGAGGACGGTTGAACTTCATTAGTAGAAGGGGTGGGAGTGAAGTGCATTCAAAAACTCAGGTACAATAAAAATTGAAGTAAAAATAAAATGATGTCCCTGTAGTAAATGTGCACGAATCACGAGAAATGGTGCATTCTGATGAAGTTTGATCTTGCTTTTTTTTTCTTTTTTGCCGTTAACGCCTTTTTTGCATTGATAACTACTTTTTTGCCCTTTTTTGCTTTTATATCTACTTTTTGCCTTTTTCTTTATATGACTACTCACTCAACAATACTGCATTTATTTCTGCGTTCGAAACTAAGGATTTTTTAGTTCTTATAGTAGCCATAGATATGGCACACCCTGTTGCAATGCAGCAACGTTGTTTTGCTTACTCCGGAATAGACCTTGTCCTTCTGACTCCAGCACTGTGTTGAGAACACGAAGTACGCAGTCAGTCTAGGACCGTCTTTGTGAGGGTACTGTTGTAAGGTGAAAAATGCCAAAATTGAAAACATCGAAAGCTTCTTTATATCGTCAGTGGGTAGCAGAATTTCCTGCTTTCACTACTAATGGAACGATTATTATGTAGCCAGGGGTGGCACTGTTTAAATGTGCTCCAGTCACATCAATATACGTTGAGAAGTATTTTTTCATCATATAAACTGAGTTTGAGAATAAGGTTCTTAGGAAAATATTTGGGGCTAAGAGGGATGAAGTTACAGGAGAATGGAGAAAGTTACACAACACAGAACTGCACGCATTGTATTCTTCACCTGACATAATTAGGAACATTAAATCCAGACGTTTGAGATGGGCAGGGCATGTAGCACGTATGGGCGAATCCAGAAATGCATATAGAGTGTTAGTTATAATAATAATAATAATAATAATAATAATAATAATAATAATAATAATAATAATAATAATAATAATAATAATGGCTTTATTTAACCTGGCAGAGTTAAGGCCTCAAGGCCTTCTCTTACACTCAATGAGGATTAAAACTTGCTTACACAGTTGAACATAAAACTTGATCAGAATTAAGTAATTACATACTAATACATAATGAGATCAAAAGAGGTAGTTAATAAAATTTACCTCATAAAATAAAAATAAACATTGTGAAATACATATTAATTTGTTAGAATCAAACGCGAATCACATAAAAACAGAAACCGATAATTCAAAAAAAGAAAAGAAAAATGTGCACAGTAAAAATAAAAATAAACACATTAGTATACATATTAGTATTAGATTACAATTAAGTAGGATTGGCATAATTAAACCAGAAACCGACAATTGAATAAAGTGTACACAAAAAATAGATTAATAATAAAAAACAACAACACAGTGGAATACATATTGGCGTTAAGTGATAAATAAACACGATTTAGATAATAAAAAAATAATAAAAATAAAAATAAATACAGTGGAACACATTTGCAACACGTTAGGTCTGGCAACTCATCATAAGATACTTTTTTATTTTACATTTAAAGGAAATTAAAGTTCGGCAGCCCTTGACTTCAGGCGGCAGAGAATTCCAGTGACGAGAAGTAGCAACAGTGAAAGATGAAGAATAAAGAGATGATGTGTGCAGTGGTATTTCTAGCGTGTTATCATATTGTGACCGAGTATTTAAGTTATGATACCGAGAAAGACTGTGGAATCGGACAGATAAGTAAGAGGGAGTAGAGGTGTGCAAAATTCGGTATAAGAGAGAAAGGGAATGTAACTTTCTCCTCTCATTTAACCTGAGCCACAATAATTTATCGAAAGAAGGCGAAATGTGGTCGTAGTAGCGGACATTACAAATGAAACGAACGCACGCATTATGAACACGTTGCAGTTTCTGGGATAAATCCACCCCGAGATCACTGAATAAAGCGTCACAATAATCGAAATGAGACATAATAAGAGTCTGTACAAGCGTCTGCTTTAATTTAGCTGGATAGTGGTACAATCTTTTTAATGAGTGAAGAGTGGAAAATACTTTCTTGCATGTGTGTTTGATATGCGTGTCCCAGGTAATGTTAGATTCAAAATGAACTGCCAGGTTTTTTACAGTTGAACTGAATGGAATGATTGCTTTATTCAGAGTCACAGGAGGAAGGTTCAGCTTATTAATATCGGGGATTAATCTTTTATTCGAAAATAAGATAGCCTGTGATTTATCTGTATTTAAGTTAAGTCCGAATTGTTGAGACCAAGATGAAACGGATTCGAGATCTTTATTGAGTCTATTAATACAGTCACTTAGTCTATCAGAACTGGCGGAAATGTATAATCGAACGTCATCTGCATAAATATGATATCTGCAATATTTAAATGACTTGGCGATATCGTTAATATAGAGACAGAAAAGCTGGGAGCCCAGAGGGGAAAAGACCTTTGGGGAGGCCGAGACGTAGATGGGAAGATAATATTAAAATGGATTTGAGGTAGGTGGGATTTGATGGTATAGACTGGATTAATCTTGCTCAGGATAGGGACCAATGGCGGGCTTATGTGAGGGCGGCAATGAACCTCCGGGTTCCTTAAAAGCCAGTAAGTAAGTATAAACTGAGTTTGTTCAATAAACGTGATAGAAGTTTGAGCGTTAATCTTGAAAAGTTGCTTGTTGTTTATTGTAACTCAAATTATGGATGTGAAGTTGTGTATGAATAAGTGCAAGTGAAACAAGTCCATAGAACAGAGAAACTACTTTTCCAGTGTACTTTGTTAAGTTACTTATGGTCTTATGGATGTTTACTTCATGAATAATATAATTAGGGCCGAATTCATAGTCAACACTTATCATAAGGAAACACTTAAGCAGTTGCTTATAATAATTTCCAATTCATAAATCCCACTGAAGTGAACACTTATTCAAATAAGGTAGCTTGTCAGCTTACTCAAGGGTTTCCTTATATGCATTGTAATCAGCTGATTCGGTATACAGTAGATGATGATTATGATTTAATTTAATTTATTGAGTTCTCTAATTAAAATGAAAATGAGTTTCGGCAAGCAAAAGATGTGTCAGAGATATGGAAAACCCTTTAGAGATGTATAATGATCAACAGTTTAAGAGGACATACCGTTTCGACAAGAACACTGTTGTGAATATTCTGGTGTCTCTCATTTCAATTCACAATACAACCATGACGCTTACCGATTTCGCCACTGCTGAAAGTACTGGTTGCTTTGAGATTTTATGATACAGCAGCATTTCAGGTAGATTTCAGTGGCATTTCTTTTTTCGAAAAGTATTCACGTCCCAACAAAGTGTTATTTGCATTTTTGTTTGTATTCTACCCAAGGAATAAGCTGTTAAAATTTGCGTAATTATATCATTTCCACTTTGTTTAGCATAAAAATAACTGAAAAATAAATTAAAATGATTTACTTACAGGAATATTTCCGGAGTTTGCATTAAACTCAACTGCAATTTTGTTCCATGTCAATTTCTTCTTTTGGAGAGAACAATTATCTTTTTTTTTTTTTTTACTTTCGACGATATCTCTATATTTCATAACTAGTTATCTTAGCTCACATCTTTCTTTTCTGTAAAATGCTTTCTGGACATCTTGTATAATTTTAGCTCTATAATATTTACTTCTGTATTTGTGTATGACAATAATGCCGATTTAACAATTTGAAGGCGCTGGAAAACAATTGAATGTAGGAAAGCGCTCACGTCTAGCCATGTTGCCATATTTCTTTTGATGTCAAGGGAATGCTCAGGGCATATGAATGAGTAGCGTCTCTGCAATACGATTCGAATTAAGTGCTAAGGAAATGCTCTTTACTTAAGTGTTTCCTTATTTTATAAGTGACGACTATGAATTCGACCCTTAATTAATTAAAACGTTCTGAGTGGTATAAATGAAACTGTATAAACTGCAGGGAATCTTAAAATATGGACATTGCGATAGTTGTTTTCTTTACAGTCCGACCCGGTTTAATAAAGTAGTGTGAGAAATACCATCTTTATGGTGTACATTCAATTTTATTTTTTTCTAATCATAAGAAAACTTTATTATACAATTATGTATAATACAATTGTGCTTAAAAATTATAAATACTGTACTATAAAAGAACACAAGAAACATGTATGGAGGTTGCAGTCCTATGACTGTCCTCTGGCTACATTCAATTTAAATTATAATTTGGTTCTATTTTTTTCTTATGTCTTAATCAATTTTGTCGCAAACCTGTTTATATAATTTTTCATTTTAAATTTTGTGAGCTATTCTGTGTCGCAGGGCAAACCCCAAATATTGGGTCAGACCAATAAATTTCTGGTCTTTTGTTTGCTGCTCGTGGCACACTTCCTAAATTCACATGGAATATTTTAAAAGCACTCGGTCTCCGATTTTTTGAAATTCAAAAAAAATTTTATTGGATATTCTTAAGGATTCAATCCAAATATTACATTACCATTTATATTTCGGCCATTGACGATTTTATTGGGTTTGCATTTCTCTGGATGTTTTACTAAACAATTCCTGTATTTAATATTTTTGTCTTTCTAAATTATTCTGTAGTGCGTTTATTCTGGATCTTTATGGTCACCCCCATTGAGGGCAGATTATTTTGTTAAAAATAGTTGTTGTAATATCAGTAACTTTCAAAATGTCTGGTATTCTTCGTTGAAAATGAATCTGAAAAAAATTTCATTTGAACGTCTAACTTAGTTTGCAGCATTTGCTGCACAAGCCACTAGTTCAATATAATTTTATTGCATTTTATTGTCCTATTTTTGTTGTTTTCAGAGCCTTTTTAGGCGCCTAAAATACCATTTTTAGTGCCTTAACTTCCAATGTCTAGTCATGATTCATGAGCATGCGCTCATCGACTTTACAATGTGTAAAATTGATGTGTGCATGTTTATGAGCAGGCTTCGAGACTTGGGACCCGATACAATAAGTTTACTGTGCATGTACTATAGGTTGTTGACTCGCTGCAGGTAGTAAAAGGTAGAGATGTGTTGAGGTAACAACGTTGCTATTTAGAATAGAGTACGGTAGTATGGGGAAACACACACATGTACATTCTGACATTCTGAAAGTAAATATACATTACACAGTGATAATGTCAAAAGAATGTGAAAAGCATTTATTCTCCTGTCTTTTATAAGCATTTGTGTTTAATTATACACAGTGTTAATGGTGGAAATAAACATATAGCAATTTTAATTTCTTCGTTTATCCTATTGGTCGTCTTTAGGAAGTGCAGTTACAGTACCGAATTGCAATGTACTACAAGATACATTTTCAGTGTCTCAAACGTAAATCTTTTTCGGTTATCTGCCAAACACAGTTTGTACTGTGAAAAGCTCCGCTCTACGTCGCATGACTTTATAGGAGCAAAACGAAGAAACCTAACATCATTTCAGTCTCTAAGAGACAGTCCTTTATTCTCGGGTGACTTTATGTCCACTAATTTGCTGTTTATAATACACAATGCTCCATATCCGTTATTTTTACATAAAATTAATTTCCATTTCTGTTTTACACGTTCAGTAACCGGTGTACTTGAGTCTCATTAATTCTCTGCATCATTTCCTCAACTAATTTGAGGGCTTCCGGCATCTCTTACTCTGACTTTTCTAACCGTGTAATAGTTTCAGACACAGTTTGAAAATAGGTTTGTATGAAAACTAAATTATTCATCAGAACCTTCAAATCCAGAGCGTTTTCCTTTGCGTATTTGTTGGCATTCATTCTACAGTACCCCCAAACAACTGTACGCTTTACCACTATACTCAGTACGCCGTTATGCAGATTTCCCACTGAACTGCTCTATCGGGTCCGAAGTCTCGAAGCCTGTTTATGACGGTTTCAAATCGTTGGAAACTGCTGCAGAAACAAACCTGTTATAATGTTCCCCACGTCACCGGCTAGAAATGTATTACAGAATACTTACTATACTCGATCGACGCAGGAAGCCAAGCGCATTACAAAATTATTCTTGCAGTCATCGACAGCAAGACATTTCCTCTTATCAAAAGCGAACGACATCCATGACGAAGCGACCTCTACCAGCCAATGCGCATAAGGGATATGTAATCTTAGGAGGTCAAGGAAGCAGTAAAACTTGCTCCAGAAGTTGACAATGTGTAGCAAGGCCTCAAGCTGCATTTGCATACAAATCTTACAGATGCACATGCCGTGAGAACTGGAAGACAACAACACTGTGGCAGTGGCGGGCGATTCTATTGCAGAAGGTTGTGTAGAAGGCAGAAGAACACGAGTTCGATTATGCGCAATGTTCAAAATGTACTGCGGTAAACCTGCCTGAAGAGAAATAAAAATAGATTCCAGCCGCCAAATTACGACTATTCACATAAATCGAGGGAAAGAAAACAGAGGACGGACATTGGAAAGTTTTCTGTTCTCAGCCGTATTATAACAGACTAGAATGCTCTACCTGCAGGCTTACTAAATGCTTTACCAATAACCACATATAAAAAATAGGCTTAAAGACAGCAGTATAATATTTTCGATGTTTCTTAGATTTATAATGAAAGCGAGTCAGTTTTAGTGAGTGTGAAATACGTAGTAGTGTAAGTGCGGTGAGTTATAGTGAAAGAACGTGCAATGAGCTACAGAGCCACATCAGTTATGAGTGCAGTTAGTATGTAGATTTATTTCAATTTTAATCATTTATCTCACCGTGGTTAGGTTACCAAAGACAATAGTACATTATGCAACGAGCCTATAATGGTAGTATAATCAAGTTTCATACGACTTTTTATGCTCGACCATATTTCTAACTTGAAATTATTCATAAGTATTCATGTTATTCTTATCTGATTGAGAAGCGGAACTGATCTTGTGCAATACCGCGTAAATTGTGAGATGTGCGCAGACGCGAAAGTATTGTTTTTTTCCGAGAGACAAATGTCGACATTGACCTTGATATAATCTAGAGAGTAAAATAATCTTGATATAACCACAGTCTACTATATACAGTCACGAAGTTTGAGTTTTGAGGGTGCTAGAAACAATAGACCGTGACGGTACTATTTTGCATTGCCTGTAATGGGGCGATATTAGCGATCCTAGTGGTGAGCAACTATCTAATGTTTGCATATTTACTACGTATTGAGCTTCGCGACTGTATATACTAGACTGTGATATAACCTTGAAATTGAATTAGATATTGAAAAACGAGATGACAAATTGAATTTATTTGAATATTATTTACAATTAACGCTAATTATTATAGTAACAGAACTGACGTTATTTCAAATATAGGTGATTTATTGATTTATTGTTGTCTTTCGATTGCATATCCGAGAATAATCGATACTTGCGCTTTCATATTGCTACAATGGTATTTTCTGATTGGTGGAACACCTGAACTTTAATGAATAGGTGTACTTTAATGAGGTCCATTAAAGGGCTGCTACCAGGTGTATAATTACTACATTTCGGCATGGTCGAGCATAAAGAATGTTAAAGAGCAACATTCAAGGTATGTCTTGGTCTACAAGAAATTTATTTACATACATTTAACTTTACAGTAAATTAAATGACACATTTCAAAATCATGAAAATTTGTAATTTAATAAAAAATTTAAAATATAATGAATGTGATAGGAGTGTAGAAAATGTTAATAATGAAGACTGTACAGTCCTAAGACACAAAAAATAACCGATCTTCTGTAGCGTGAATTTGTCTAAGTCACCTTAGGGTAGCACCTGGCTCACACGCGTAGGGACGTTTATTTTGTACCTAATTTACCCCTTGTACATATCTTTGTTATAGATTATGACCTATAAATAAACAGAAAAAGCAACAAACAAAACGAAGGAAAAACAGAGCGGAGTCGTGGATAAGAATTTAATTCAAGTGTAGATAGATAGACAGACAGATAGAACTTTATTGTCGATGGCATAATGTATGCATAGACATGGTCGAATATATACAATTACAATTTAATTTAAAATAAGTGAAATATAAAAAACATTATTCATTTCGAGGGCCGATGCGAGCATCCTCAAGACTGTAGGGACACAATTTTATTAATTTCGTTTTTATATAATTCCTTAATTTGAGAGAATTTTTTGTATGCGTAATAAATAAATCGAAGTCCTCCGAAGGGACTTAGTGTATAGCAACCGGTCTTTTACGATGATAGGGAGAACACCAATAAAATATGAACGATTTTAATAATTAATAACCTTGAACAAATTTTATATATTTCAATTATTACTGCACAAGATTAAAGACAGAACAGGGGAGATTCATGCTCGATGAATAACATTTTCAAAATGACCACCGCGAATGGCAATACAATGATTTAAATGTTCTTTAAAATTGTCAATGAACTGGCACATTCGTCAGATGTACACTCAGTAAAGTTCTTCACGTTTCTCTTCAGCTCACAGATGGTTCTGAAACTGTTAAAACCATTTGCTTTGTGTTTTCCAACAATACTGTAAACAAATGACTAACAGCTTCTCAATATTAACAAAATAAAATCGTAGTAGCATAACGTAGCCTATCTGTTTATCGTGGCATGGTGGCTAACTAGAAAGACAGACTACGTCACGAATTGGAGTCACGTGATTATCTCGGTCTAGTCATGGCCATCGTGACAATTGCCTAATATAAATGCATGTTCAAAGTTCTAAAAAAAACAAAGGAATTGCTATATTAAACTTGTTCAATGTCGGCCATGTTATGAATGACTAAGCGTGGCGTCTTTCTCGTTAGCCACGTGACTAAGAATGTGACGTCACGCCGTAGCCTGTCTTTCTCGTTAGCCACGTCTCTTTTATAGGCTTTTGATTATAATTATATTCTCTTGTTCGTTTCCTTATTTGCTGCCATTGACTTCTTTTGTTTATATTTTCTGCTCTGTATTTCTTTACTTTTTCTGTCAGTGTCTTGTCTTTATTTATATTGTTTTTTTTAACTACTAAATAAAGAATTCAGAGCCATAGTAGGCCATTTATTAAAAACGGAGAAAGCAAGGGATAAATTTAAGTGAATACCATAGTTTAATGAAGATTGACATATCATTTAGATTGAATGTGTATACTTTATATTACTTGCTATATGTTTCTATTGAATTATGGTGACTATTTCGTTTATATGACGTCATTCCATTTTCGACCAATGAAATGTAATGAAATTTTGAATTCCAACCAATCACAGTCAAACTTTGCGATAATTTCTGCAGCTAGATTTATCGCTATCAATTTATCGCATGGTCGTTCTTTTGTTTAGTCGTTGTCGCCAACTGTTTCCCCGTAAATTGATGATCATGAATACATTAAGATGCAACTACACGGTTAAACTTTTCTTTCAACTTTAAAGCAATGAATGCAAGATTGATATTTAATATTAATTAATATATTTACGCAGTGAAGACCACGTTCAAAACGGCGCACCATGTAGATACAAAATCTTTATGCATCTTAATTGAACGTAGCCTACCTTTTAAACTTGATTCTTTCAATATTCTTCCCAGATTGCACGCATACGCGATTGGAATATTGAACTGTGTAGATGCAGCTTTAGTTCCGTTACACACTACAGCGAGAATGCGTTTGTCGAGCTATAAAAAATGCTTTCGTGTAGCACTCATTGTAAGTAACGGTCGAAACAAGGCACAGCTGACATTGGTCCTGCTTCCACAGGTAGGCCTAACGTAACCTATAAAATTGTAGCCTATAACATTTGTATTGAAATTAAACAATTAATATACGTTCAAATTTATGTAACATCATCGCATATCAAACTCATAGACCTTGCATAGTAATAATGTCTTTGATCAAACTGCCTTTCGTATGGCGTAATAAAATTCGTGTTTTAATTAGGCCTATCTATACAGAGATGGCTTCACTGTGTAGCAACATGTCTCACTGTGAATACATAAGCATTGGTATATAGCTGTCCCCACTGTTACTGTTAAATTAAATTATGATTTCAGCAAATAATGAAAATTTATTTGTTATAATAATAAGAGAAAAGTGCAGTACATGTAATTAACATTGTTAAACCTGTATTTCGCTTTTTGCAATTGGCATTATTGAATAATAACATCGAATTTCTTTATTTCAATAATCGATATTCATCTACGAGTATTTCAACTTCACAATGTCTGAATAGGTTAAGTATTCGTTAATATACAATTATTAATATTTTGTGATCGAATTTTAGGGATATATTATTTAAATTTTTATTTTATTCACGAAATAGTCTTAATAAATGTCACTCGAGGTCTGAGATTTCCCAGATAAATCCACTCGCTTCGCTCGTGGATTTATCGGCAGATCTCAGACCTCTCGTGACATTACTACAGATAACTTCATTTTAACCCTTGTTTTCTACGGTTTTAGTAAATGGCGCTTGGCCCACTATGGTTCTGAACCCTTCAAACATTCTTGTAGGATATTTTGTGAACACATTTATAAAAATACATTAAAATAAAATAATATTTATGCTAGAATTAGTGTAAACTCTCGATGAGTATGGGAAGAATAACACAGCTGTCTTATCAGAAGAGCTAGCATGTGCCAGCCAATACAACAATGACGTAATTTATTTCCTTTCTTTTTTTTTAACTTGTAACTCACATTGACATCCTGCCCATATGTTGCAGGCTTTATCAACTAATGTCGTCTGCGAGTGTAGCTTGACCTAATTTCCAAGCACTAACTTGCGTAATTAGTTCATATGGTAACTTAATGCTGAAATAATTGAGGCTCATTTACATGATGAAGATTGTAGCAGAGAAGTACATGAATACTTGCTTTTTAAATGCTCTTCTTTCTTACAAAACAAAGTGTAGTATACGTACACAGGAATTGAAGAGTGTGCGGGTACCGGATGGGATGAATCACACGTCCCATTCTTACAATCGTAATCGGCTGAAAAAAGGAAAGTCGTGTTACGTAATGTATATAAATAATTATAAATGTTCCTGTGATACAAGGGGGGCCAATGCAGATATAATATCACCAGTTCTCGCTCTTCCCAATTAACAGGGAGAACCGTAAGTAATGTTATTAATTCCAAACGGTTATTCTTTGAGATATAATTTAAACTTACTTACTGGCTTTTAAGGAACCCGAAGGTTCATTGCCGCCCTCACATAAGCCCGCCATAGGTCCCTATCCTGAGCAAGATTAATCCATATTATAGATTTATTAATTTGTCACACAGAATAATATCTGTAATATTGACAATTAATATTTGAGGAGAAAAATTCGCTCCGGAACCGGGGATCGAACCCGGGTCTCTTGGTTCTACGTACCAAGCGCTCTGACCACTGAGCTACGCCGAATTCAATCCACAGCACCGGATCGAATCTTCCTCCTTAAGGCTAGGGCTCCACTAGCTGTATTTGACGGCAGCTGTGAGCTGCAGTCTACTGCCTGAAAATGGAATACACGCAAAACAAGTGTAGGTGGCTATATGGACAGTATTTCACTGCGCCTAACAGAATTTCGGCGGCAGCACCAAGGTCTACTGCCAGGGGAATAGAACATGTTCCATTTTCGTGCCGTTATCTGTCGCCGAAGTCTGGCTCCACTGGCCGTGGTAGTCCTCCTGTTTCCAATTATCCATGAGGCGAAGCATCCCTTATGTATGAGCATTATTACTTGGTATGCTCACTTACTTACTTACAAATGCCTTTTAAGGAACCCGCAGGTTCATTGCCGCCCTCACATAGGTCCACCATTGGTCCCTATCCTGTGCAAGATTAATCCAGTCTCTATCATCATATCCCACCTCCCTCAAATACATTTTAATATTATCCTCCCATCTACGTCTCGGCCTCCACAAAGGTATTTTTCCTTCCGGTCGCCCAACTAATACTCTATATGCATTTCTGGATTCGCCCATACGTGCTACGTGCCCTGCCCATCTCAAACGTCTGGATTTAATGTTAATAATTATGTCAGGTGAAGAATACAATGCGTGCAGTTCTGCGTTGTGTAACTTTCTCCGTTCTCCTGTAATTTCATCCCTCTTAGCCCCAAATATTTTCCTAAGAACCTTATTCTCAAACACTCTTAATCTCCGTTCTTCTCTCAAAGTGAGAGTCGAAGATTCACAACCATACAGAACAATTACTTCGTATGCCTAGAACAAAATTCCGACATCCGGTAGAACTAAACAAATTTAGCTGGGTATTCTCTAAGTTTGTAATGCATTGCAGCAAACATGCCTTCGTGTTTTTCTGTTGCTTAATATTGGATGTATCCACCATTTTCTTTGATGCAATCTCCGACGACAGCGAACCAATAGCAAACATACAATCACCTTGATAAATACTTGTAGTGTGCTCATTTTCAGTGCAATTTTTGCTTGATCTTGTAGTACACAAAGAACATCACAACGCTGTTTTCAGCTGAACAACAGGAGTGGAGCCGGGCCAGAGCACAGCGGAGCGGTCAACTACATCTTTCACATGTAGAAAATTTGCAGCAAGTGGAGCCACCTTCTTGCAGTAAAAATCTAGGCAGTAGAATGCAGCTCACAGAAGCCGTCAAATACAGCTAGTGGAGCCCTAGCCTTAATGTTTTCCCTTTATGGCCTGACTCCAAGTTAGGCATATATGTTGTATATTTTTTTATTTTAGTAGGTTATTTTACGACGCTTTATCAACATCTTAGGTTATCTAGCGTCTGAATGAGATGAAGGTGATAATGCCGGTGAAATGAGTCCGGGGTCCAGCACCGATAGTTACCCAGCATTTGCTCGTATTGGGTTGAGGAAAAAATCCGGAAAAACCAGGTAACTTGTCCCGATCGGGAATCGAACCCGGGCCACCTGGTTTCGCGGCCAGACGCGCTAACCGTTACTCCACAGGTGTGGACTGTTGACGTATATGTCCAATGTCAACTGCCATTATACTAGGAGCGCACTCAATAACTGCGGAATCCCGGCCAAATAAGTCACCCAGCTGAGTGCGCTCCTAGTATAATGGCAGTTGACATTGGATACACATCAACATATATATATGCCTAACTTGGAGTCAGGCTATAAAGGGAAAACATTAAAGGAGGAAGGTTCGATCCGGTACTGTGGATTGAATTCGGCGTAGCACAGTGGTCAGAGCGCTTGGTACGTAGAACCAAGAGACCCGTTCGATCCTCGGCGCCGGAGCGAATTTTTCTCCTCAAATATTAATTGTCAAGATTAATCCAGTTTCTATCATCATATCCCACCTCCCTCAAATCCATTTTAATATTATCTTCCCATCTACGTCTCGGCCTCCCTAAAGGTCTTTTTCCCTCCGGTCTCCCAACTAACACTTTATATGCATTTCTGTACTCGGCCATACGTGCTACATGTCCTGCCCATCTCAAACGTCTGGATTTAATGTTCCTAATTATGTCAGGTGAAGAACACAATGCGTGCAGTTCTGCGTTGTGTAACTTTCTCAATTCTCCTGTAACTTCACCCCTTTTAGCCCCAAATATTTTCCTAAGCACCTTATTCTCAAACACCCTTAACCTATGTTCCTCTCTGAAAGTTTAATACAGATGAAGTTTGCAGATGATACTGTACTAACATTTAATGGGGAAAATTGGGATAACACTTATTTAAATGCTAGCAATGGAATTAACGTAGTGAAAAATTGGCTTGACTCTTATCTCCTGTCCTTAAATACTAATAAAACTACCTATATTCCATTTTCTTTAACAACGAAAGGTTTACCTCCACCTATGAATAATTATCACTTAGTAATACATAATATTTAATGTAATGAATTAACAAATAATTATTGTAATTGCCCACATCTAACATCTTCCACACAAGTCAAATATTTAGGAATCATTATAGATCAGCATTTACGTTGAGATAAACAAATTGATTTTATGTGTACAAGTATAAGAAAGACAACTTATAAATTCATAATACTTCGTAATTTTATCACTAAGGAGGTATTGAGAACAATATTTTTAGCTCTGATACAATCATTAATGCAATTTGATATAATAAATTGGGGTGGAGTAGCATCATCTGTACTTAATCTACAGAAGACTTAAAAAAAATTGTCTAACCAAAAATATGGATTACCCGACAAATTTAATTTATACAGATTTTAAAGTATTAGCTATTGAAGAAATTTATAAATATACTCGTAGTTTACTAACTTACTACCACAGAAATCAAATAAAACATAAATCTAATGGACATGAATATCGTACTCGAAGATAAAAGTCTACTTTCCCATTAATTGAGCCTAAATGTCATACAAGTGCAGCTCTTAAACATGGTGCTAGTTTCGGCCCAAGACTTTATAATAAAATTATAAACCATTTTCCAAATTTGAAATATTTTAAAATTGAAGCTTTTAAAAATGAAATTTATAAAATTATTCATGACATATAATAACAAATGTGTGTATTTTTTACCCTTTATTTCTATCGATTATATTCATGTTTTTATTGAATATCACTGGCTTCTGTCGGATTGTCAATTTATATTAAATGTGTATTTTTCTCTCTTTTTCTCTTTCTTCTTTATTCTTGCTCTTTTGTTGAATTTATTGGTTTGAATTAAGTTACTTACTGTATTTAGTAAACTGTCCTTGTAAATTTTATGTTATATTATTGACTAAGACCACACCGTACACAAGCCTGGCTCTTACGGTAGTGGCTAGAAACATTTTTGTTTTATAATTTTAATTTGTACTCACTAGCTAGCTAGTTTAATTAAATTAAATTAAATAAATACCCCTTTTATGTTTAGAAAAAAAAAGTTCAGAAAATACAATTTTGCTCATTTTTTCTTCCTTTTCGATATAAAAATTGTTTTATATTAAATATTTCATAGCGTGCTTTGGGAAAGCCATTGATATAATTCTTAATATGCTCAGTCAATTTAAGAGAGTATATTAAGTTAATAAATGATTGAAAGAATTTTAGTCTCGTCTTCTAAATGTGCAGAAATTTACTCCAAACTGTTTCTTAATAATTATGAATGTTATGATTAGGACTCGGAATTTGATGAAGTATCATCTTTTTTCTGAGACATCACAGACAATGCAGGTTGCAATACAAACTCGTTTCATTTCATCACGAACTAAGATAGCCTACTTTCATTTTGCATTTTTTTTTTTTTTGCATTTTTCAGTCTTTTATTACCTATTGGTAATTTTTTTAGGAAATGTTCTACTTTTTGCTGCATTTCTGCCCTTTTCTGCTTATGAAGGGACTTTTTTTTTTTACAGCGTAGGAATTTTCCCTATGTTTGCATCAACCTTGACTCCTGATCGCGTGTGTTACGTACTTCCCCCAATTCAACACATCGGTACCCACAGTTAGCATATTATATCTCACAAGTAAACACGCAAAAATTCCTAAAGTAAAGCAACCGGCGAGCCATCAAACCCTGGGTCCTACTTTACTGCAATGTTGAATAAGAGGTATGCCTGGGAATTTCAATTCCTGCTAATATTTAAATGTGCTTTGGGGTGATTTCGAAGACATTCAATATTATTATTATTATTATTATTATTATTATTATTATTATTAAAATCGTTGTCATTTTATTTAATATTAATGTCATATTTTCAGAAATTTAAGATCATTTTATAGGTAATTTTTTTGTGATTCTTAGGTCATCAACTTCCGAGCCCTAGTTATGATAAAGCAAACGTGACAATGGCGCTGTTTCAGAGTCAGTACTGACAAAGTTATCAAAGATTGAAAGATTTACGTCTGATAAGCAAGTGACTAATGGTAACACTGAATGAACAATACATGTGCAGCTATAGCTATTTAGGCTATAAGCAAGTGTGCAAAGAAAGCAACAATTTGGGCAGGAGGAAAAGTATAGGGAAATTTTTTTTCTTCTCGCATTACTAGTCAGAATAATATAAAGGCCACAGCTTGAGACAACGCAGGACAAACACAATGCAAGGGACACTCAACTTCCAGTAAGAAGAGATACCTTCCAACTTCCTGCCTGACATCGGATTTTGTGTATCACTTGACTCATACATATAGAGAAGAGCTGTTTCCGTATTTATCATTGAGATATGGCTGGAAACAAAACACGCTCGGCCTGACACATCACAGAGTGAACTGAATTAGTCAGTGGTGAGTAGAGTGCGTCATAGACGCATGTTTCTTTGTCCGCCGCGGAATATTTACAACGCAAACACATGTGGGACACAAAGGCGGGGGACTGCATGCTTTCCCGTTATGCGGCAGTTCTTAATTTTAATTCTGTTGCATTTGAACACTGGCCTCGTGTATGAGTTCAGAGGGTTAAACCTACACTGAGTATCGAGAAAATAAAATAGCAGATACAGGAGGCCAAGTTTCACTAATGCTATGGCGACGAATTTCTGAAGAATCACGCCTGATATACGAGGTCTTTGTACACTGATGTTCAAAGATAACTGACCTACGATTTTATGATCGTGTAATCGAACTTCCTAACGACGGGATAAGTCAGAACCAAAGAGATATAAAAAATTGACAAACTTTGAAATAGTTCCGCTAGTTCACAACAGGAGACACCATTATTGGGGCAATTGAAAACGTGTCGGGGAAAATGATGATGTAGATTAAGCATAAATTATTCTCATAATTGACAATATCAGCGGTTTCCAGCTAAAACCAGTGTTGCTTTACAATCGGCAGAGGGGGATGAAATATTGAATTACATTACGCGAGTATATTTAAGTACAATTGGCAACACTGACTAATATCTATTTATAGATTTTTACCTATTTCTTTCCTTACTTCTAAACTCATAAAATCGTAGATAATTTTCCGAATCATAATCATGGTATAACAATAAATGATTGCATTTAATGGCTGAATAAACTTGTATTCTAGATTAGTTCAATGGTTCTGTTAGTAACTATAAGCCTAATTAAATATGCCCCTGAAATTATTTTCATTTTTCTCGAAACATGAATTATAGTTTTGTTGGATTACATCCTTATTCCGAATAGAGGTTAAGGGTGTTTGAGAATAAGATGCTTAGTAAAATATTTGGGAATAAGCGGGATTAAGTTACAAGGGAATGGAGGAAGTTACACAACGCAGAACTGCACGCATTGTATTCTTCACCCGATATAATTAAGAAATTAAATCCAGACGTTTGAGATGGACAAGGCATGTAGCACGTATGGGCGAATCCAGAATTGCATATAGAGTGTTAATTGGAAGGCCTGAAGGAAAAAGACCTTTGGGGAGGCCGAGACGTAGATTTTATTTTATTGGGTTTTTACGACGCTGTATCAACATCTCAGGTTATTTAGCGTCTGAATGAAATGAAGGTGATAATGCCGGTGAAATGAGTCCGGGGTCCAGCACCGAAAGTTACCCAGCATTTGCCCGTATTGGATTGAGGGAAAACCCCGGAAAAAACCTCAACCAGGTAACTTGCCCCGACCGGGATTCGAACCCGGGCCACCTGGTTTCGCGGCCAGACGCGCTGACCGTTACTCCACAGGTGTGGACGCCAAGGCGTAGAAAAATGTTATGTTTTACTTAACGACGCTCCCAACTGCAGAGGTTTTATCAGAGTCGCTCAAGCCGCAGATGGGAAGATAATATTAAAATGGATTTGAGGGAGGTGGGATATGATGATAGAGACTCAGGGTAGGGACCGATGGCGGGCTTATGTGAGGGCGGCAATGAACCTGCGGGTTCCTTAAGGGGAGACGCCACTGAAAATCATTAAAAAGGTTCCAAAAGAAATTTATTTGCTCTTTCACTTCTTTAGAATGGATATTTTCGTACCTCTAATGGATTTAGTTCAATTCTGATTACAAATATGTATATTTTTTTAATTAAAGCTGTATGGGAGCGTGTCATTGAAATAGCTGTCAAAATTATTTTTTCATCGTATAATTTTTTTTTACAAATTTCTGATTACAAATCTAGTAACTTTTTCTTCTAAAGTTGGCTCCCTGAAGTTACTAGATGAATGTAGGAGAGGAGAATTTTAATAGGTGTGTGTCATATAAAATATATTCATTTTACTTTCAAATCCATTCTTCTGTAAGTTTATTTTTCTTGATTCAATATCAATTTTTATTGGCAAATATTAATAAGTCTGGATGAAATATTTACTGCAAGTATTTATTAGGTAGCTACATGTGTCTCTGCATTTATTTTGTGAGAAATTCTGCTAGTTTATTTTATAAATATATTTTTTTCATGTATTATAAAAAAAATAACATTTTCAAAATAAAAAAGAATCAAAGTGAATAAATAAGATATCTCATAAAAATTAATGCGTAGAAATGTTTCTCTATGTCTTATGAATGTAGCTAAAAAAAAAAGAAAGCTTAAAAATTGAGGTGATCTAATAAAAACCTGGATTTGAAAATATTCATAAAAATAGAAAAAAAAAATAAAACATCAAAAGCGAAAAACATTTGGAATTTCAAAATTTTGATTTTTTTTTATTCCTTTGCAAAGTAAACATGCTCTCAAAATTTGGTTGAAAAAATGATTGGGAAAAAAGTTGTAATTTTTAGCGTAGTGTCCCCTTAAAAGCCATTTGTAAGTAAATAAGTAACAAAATTATTCCGTGGAAGGCTTCAATTTGACTCGGAAAGAAGCTTATGGGTCACGTTAAATTGGCTCCAGGATAGTGTAATTTCTAGGTAGAAACGAATTACTGACTTTTGACACTCTTTCATCTTTGAAGAACAGTGACACCAACTTTTGAAAACATTGGGTGGCTAAAAACATTTGTGTTATAAGTTAAAATAAATAAATCTCATAAATAATAATAATAATAATAATAATAATAATAATAATAATAATAATAATAATAATAATGATAATAATAACACGGACAATTATTATTGTCCATGTTGAATCTTTCGTACACTACTTTTAACACTTGAATATAAATAAGTGATTAAATGGCGATCTTACTCGTGTTAATTATGTAAGCATGTGTGGCTTACAGCTGTTTCGGTGCTACTTGACACCATCCTCAGAGCCTTCTGTGTCTCGGCGCTATCTCAACATCGCTGCCTGTTGTGTGATGAAGGGTTGTGTCAAATAGTGTGTGTGTGTTCTGAAATTGATCTGTGTATTGAGAATTTGATTAGGGTGTGTTTTAATGTGTCTGTATATTTCATATTGTTCAAGTGTGTTGAGTTTTTGATTTTTGGGTTGTATGTGTAGGATTTCCATGTCTGTATTTATGTTATTGTATGTGTGGTTAGCATTGGTTATGTGTTCGGCAAAGCAATAACCAGAGGACACAATACATCTACATATGCCGAACACACAACTAATGCTAACCACACATACAATAACATAAATACAGACATGGAAATCCTACACATACAACCCAAAAACCAAAAACTCAACACACTAGAACAATATGAAATATACAGACACACTAAGACACACCCTAATCAAATTCTCAACACACAGATCAATTTCAGAACACACACACTACTTGACACAACTCTTCATCACACGAACGCACCCACACAACAGGTAGTGATGCTGAGATGGCGCCGAGACACAGAAGACTCTGAGGATGGTGTCAAGTAGCATCGAAACAGCTGTAAGCCGCACATGCTTACATAATTAACACGAGTAAGATCGCCATTTAATCAATTAATTATTATTGGGTGGACTCAGGCCCATATAGCTAAGTTGGCACACTGTTGTCGAACATACCTACGGAAAAATTTAAGCAAGGATATAGCAAAATTCGGTTCAGAAAATAACTGGGATCAAGGAAACTTAGCTACAAACGTTTATCAGAAACCTTGAATTTTGACATCTTCAAATTTTAACGACATGATGATTCAGAACGTCCAACAAGGCCGGACCAAAGGAGCACGTGTGCCGGCCGAGTCGTTGTAAATTCCTGGCCGTCGTGTAAATTGGATCCGCCGCCGGTTGACCTCAGCATTGACCTTTCTCCATCCATTAAGCAAATCACGACCGAGTTTTCTTATAAATCGAATCTCGTCTAAGTTTGGGTTTCTCATGACTGGATGCCGGCCGTTGGCCGCCGGGCCCCCTGCGTCTGAGGTACAGAGTCCAGTTGACGCCGATTAAACACGCCCAGATAACATTTGTGTGCTTCTAGGAAGCTCTCTGTGAGTTTTGTGAGCCTCACGTGATGCATCCCTTCATATCTGTGTGTGCGAAAGACTTCCCTTAAATCAGCCGTGGCGAAAATGTGATTCACGAGCACATTGTCGTTCGCAATAGTAGCTATGTATTTCTCTTGCTTCCTACCTTCTCCAACCCCCACCCTCTCACTCACTGGAGTCAAACTCCGTTCGTATTTGTCTCTGACCTGCGAGTGGCGTATCGTCGCAATGTCTCTCTCGAAACCATGTACCTCTACAAAAACGAAAGTTTCAAGTAGGATGGGAGGACGCATTTTTTCCTGCCAATATGATGAGAATATTAAATGTATGATTTGTTCACAAGTATTACGAGGAAAACGGTTGTATAACATAAAACGGCATTATACTACATGTTACTCATGAAACATTAAAAGATTAAATGTTATTATTATTATTATTATTATTATTATTATTATTATTATTATTATCATCATCATTATCTCTGTATGTCGATCCTTTTTCAGCAGATGTACGAATAATGCGGTTAGATCTTCAATTTAAACTCACAGACTTACAATGTGATGTTAAATGAAAGCTAGATGTAAGGACTTGAAAAATGTTTAACTTTCCAAATCTTTGCCAAAAATAAATAAATATCCGAAGCTTCGTTCTTTCGCTCGCTCTGTTAAAGCCATGTTCGCTACAACTTACGTGTGTGAAAAATTATTTTCAACAATGAAAATAGTAAAAAACAAATTTAGATCATGACTGACAAATGCCTTCGTGATCAACTACGACTGGCAGTAAGTGACATAATTCCTGATTTTGAAACTCTGTCGCAGAGACATTCTGAAGACAGTTAATTTTAGGTTGTGATAATGTGTCCTATGTTTTCTTGTTCATTTCTTTCTTCGTTACACGTACTAAACATTAGTTTGTAACCTTATACTGTATAAAATTATATTTAAGTGCTTGACGTAAGGAAAATGAAAATCCTTTAATAAGTCAGACAGTTGCTTCACTTCCCCTTCGGGTGTCCGCCTCCCTCCATAGGTGCTATGCACGTTGCAAGTTACACAGTGGCTCGGCGCACGATCACATTTTCGCCATGGCTGCCTTAAATCATAATAATATTATTTATCTATAATCCTATGTTCCAACTTTCACAATTCTTGGCTTAAAAACCGATAATATGTTAAATTTGAAAAATCATATTAAAGAAATTACCCCCGAACTAAATTCAGCATGTTTTGCTATTAGATCTATGCAAAAGATAGTAAATATCAATACCTTAATAACAATATACATACTTCCACTCGGAAATGAGTTTTTGAATAATATTCTGGGGAAATTCCACAGATAGTAACAGTATATTCCTATTACAAAAAAGAGTAATTAGAATAATAGTCGGTGCCAAATCTAGGGAATCTTGTAGGACTATTTTAAAAAAACTACAAATAATGCCCATGGCTTGTCAGTATTTTTTTTCATTAATAATCTTCCTCGTATGCAATCGTGAAAACTTTGTAACTAATTCAACAGTTCATAGCATAAATACACGTCAAAAAAATGACTTTCATACTCCGTCGGCAAGTCTATCATGCTGTCGAAAAAGAGTGTGTTATATGGCAGTAAAAATGTTTAATAGCCTCCCTATCGATATAAAAAATAACACTCAAAACATAAGATTATTGAGGGCCAAATTAAAGAAGTACCTAATTTCTCACGCCTTCTATTCTGTAGGTGAATTCATGACATTCAATAACGCTTCATGAAATTGGTACTAAAACTTTGTGTTGTACTAGTAGACTATATTGTAAACCTCTTCTGTATATATTTCAACTAGACTATGATTATAAATTAAGACTTTATAGTACTATTAAGTTTTTTGACTTGTTTCACATTCTAGCTGTGAAGCGATGTACAAATACCATGGAATGTTAATAAATACAATACAATGCAACCATACAGAACAACCGGTAATAGCCTATAACCGTTTTATAAATCCTAACTTTCAGCTTTTTTGAAAGTAGACTGTATAACAAAAGCTTCTCAACCGAATAATAACAGGCATTTCCCATATTTATTCTGCGTTTAATTTCCTCTCGGGTGTCATTAATATTTGTCACTGTTTCTTCAAGATATTTTAATTTTTCCACCTATTCAAAGGATAAATTTTCAATTTTTATATTTCCATTTCGTACTATGTTCATGCCACGAGATATAATCATATAGGCTACGCCTAATTTGTTTCTTTTGGGGGGGGGGGATTTACTTCCAAAACTGTCTCCTTACTTGCTTCAAGTAAAATTCCCGTATTTTTCCTAATAGTTTTTGTATTTTCTCCTAAGACGTCATCCGCACAGACAAGCAGTTGATGTAACCCGTTCACTTCCAAACCCTCTCTGTTATCCTGGACTTCCCTAATGGCATATTCCAGAGAAATGTTGAAAAGTGAAGGTGATAGTGCATCTCCCTGCTTTAGCCCGCAGTGAATTGGAAAAGCATCAGACAGAAACTGGCCTACTTTACGGACTCTGCTGTACGTTTCACTGAGACACATTTTAATTAATAGAACTAGTTTCTTGGGAATATCAAATTCAATAACAATATTATACAATACTTCTAAGCAAATAGAAGCATTTGAAATGTGACTATGGAGAAGAATGGAACGTGTAGTGGACAGACGGAATAAGAAACGAAACTATGTTCGAAAGAGTGGGTGAAGAAAGATGCTGAAAGTGATCAGAAAGAGGAAAAGGAATTGGTTGGGTCACTGGCTGAGAAGAAACTGCCTACTGATGGATGTAGGCCTACTGGAAGAAATGGTGAACGAGAGAAGAGTCCGGGACAGAAGAAAATATCAGATGATAGACGACATTAAGATATATGGATCATATGAGAAACAAAGAGGAAGGCAGAAAATAGAAAAGATTGGAGAAAGATGGGTTTGCAGTGAAAGACCTGCCCTTGGGCAGAATACTGAATTAATGAATGAATAATACTTCTCTCTTAACTGAATCATATGACTTTACTAGTCCGTAAATACGAGATTTTGGACGTCTCGTTGAGATCAATAAGAAACAAGCTTTTACAGACTGAAATATGGGATATAATCGTACAATACGGGACACCCGATAAACCCTATCGTAACATATAGGCAAGTACGTATATGGATGCAACATTTAAAGTAAGTTTTCACACTTCAGATGTTCGCTGTAAATTTATTTACTAGTTCAGCATGAGTCATGATGTCCCCTTTCGATAACATGCAGTGCACGAGCACTTGACACAATAGCACCGACCTTTCTTCTAACTATTACCTTATCGTCACATAATGGCGATAAAAACACTCGCTGGGTGCAATCATCGTCTACTCTGTGCTCTCAGCTTGTCTCAAACAAAGACTGTAGAGGAGTTTCAAAGCTCGCGTCACAAGTCAGTCCTGTAAACAGATATGCGGATGCAAAGGTCGTTGATTTCTTAAGAAAAATGAGTAACATAATCCCCTAGCCAAAGATTCCAATCTCTCCACCTCTGAAGCCAAGTATCCTGGTTTGAATCTGGCTCAGGGTGATGGACTTCCAGACCAAAAGCTTTCTATCGAATGAGAAAGTAAATACATATGCGGTTACCCTAACAATATTATTTATATAACATATTGCAGTAATAACATCGGCATCTGGAATCTTGTTGATTTTTTCACGGCTTCCTTAATGTTACTTGCATCAGGAATGCAATAAGTTTCGTGGAGTAGTAGACTTTACTTAATTTTTGAAAATATTTAAAAACAATAATTAACATTGCAATTTAGGTGAAATTGCAGTGGTAAGTTTCCAATTTATAATTATTACTATGTTAAACGTCTCTAAAAATAATATGTTAAAAGCCTAAAGCAGTAAAATGAATGTCGCGCTTAAGCGGTAAGAAGAGGGAAATTGTTATGTGTGTTACGTTGGGAATACTGAATGTGGTATTTCACACTTACCGCGTATTGGTTCTGTGCGGAAAACAAGCAAATACGCACGATCTCGCACAAACGTCCATTATATCGCTATAAGTTCCCTATAGCAGCTTCGTTACTATAACAACTGTGGATATTTCTGAACAAAAGAAAGGGAAGCTATGAAGAGTAAAGGCCAGAGCCATCTTCATTTACAAGCCGGAGCCACACATCGGCAACACTGTAATTAACTGTCGAGCAGAGGCCTACTATCCATAACATGGGTTGCTAATGTCAATTTTTAATGTAAATTAATGTTGCAATATAAGTGTGTGTCGATGGAATTATGTTCGCGGTCGTACCAAACGTTAATTGTTGATGTATTATAAACTAAGCGCGCGTTGGCGATAAAAACAAGACAATAAATGAAAATATGGCTGCAGTCTTTAGCAATTTCTACGGTTATTATTAATGACAAAGAGATTGACAATTCTTCTAAATATTAAATATTGTAAAAACTACATTTTTATAGCCTTACTTGTGGTTTGTGGTGTATCAGAATTCTGGCCAAATTGTTGGGTCTCGCCTGCTAAATCACTAAAGTTACGCCATTGATTTTCAAGTTCATTGTAAACAGCTGTTTTGTGATGCCATAAATGTTGCAGTTTTGTTGGAGATTCGGAATCCTGCTATACGTCAGAACTACCTATAATTTGTAGATGCATACACTCACTTTGTTGGTTTTCAAGCTGTATTTATTAATATTATTTCTTTTGTTATAAACTAGTTATAAACATGTTTCTTTTCACTTCGTATTTACAGGATTTAAAGTTCACTGAGTTTACGCTAATTGGTACATACTTAATAGATAATCATGTGCTTTGTTACGTATTATGTCGAAGGTATGTTTCTTCATTTTTTCATAGACCTTTGCACTTGGCCTTGGCCTATTTAAAATTATATTTTAGAAAATTTGTAACAAATAATTTAGGATAACAGTATTGTTATGGTGACTGGCGAGGTTCAAACTAAAACTGGCTTCCTGGGCATCTGAAATATTTATAGAAAAGCACGACAGATAATCACATGAAATTAAAATGTCTATGATATCCTAGACTTTTCACGTCAGAGGTGAAACAACATAAAGCGACAAAACATTGTCAATTTACTAGCCACATAATGGTTAATTGATTGGAATAGGATATTGCGAAAGTACGTCATTATTTTATTTATTTTTGGTACAAGTAACATTTCTTTAAATAATAATTTATTTTCCCTTGTACTATCAATAAAAACACGTATGCTTTTAATTTTTTTAAGTTATAAGTGGCTGTATGCAAGTACTTACGCGGTATTCTGAAACTCAAATAAAATACCATTTCGGATTCCGTAATAAATTACGTACATGAATACACTGAATCTTGATCATATGCACTTAGTTTTGTATCAATTAACGTCGAAAATGTACATGTGACAACGAAATCAAAGCACTAAAACGTCAAACGTCATGCCTTTATTTCGCCTCCGCCTGCCTCCACTCAGCGTTGCCAAACCTACCCATGCTCCGGCTTGTAACTGAAGATGGCTCTGGTAAAGGCCCATTCACAATGAAAATTAAACATAACCGTAACATAAACACAGAAGTTTGCGGCCAGGTTACGAAATGGGATCATTCACAATGATTCACATAGACATTGACATATACATTGCCGATATACGTTAACATGAAAGTTTGCGCTGAAGTATACGACAGAATATGAGGAAATGGCGTCGTTGTTATGTTTCCATGGTTACCAAGCATCTTTGCGGTTATGTTTATGTTCCCATCGTGAATGTTCTTGATTTTACCGTAACGTTTAATTTTTAAGTTAACGCTTATGTTGTGTTTAATTTTCATTGTGAATGAGCCTTAATCCATTTTGTCTACCTCTGACCTTCTTAAACACTGGCGGAGAAAAAAAATCGGAAAGCTGCAATTTTGAAGTTCTTTGTTCTCATGAAAGCTATTTCAAATAAATATGTGATTAATAGTAACAAATATAAATGACACTCGAAAGGAAATTAAACGCAGAATAAATATGGGAAATTCCTGCTATTATTCGGTTGAGAAGCTTTTGTAATTCAGTCTACTTAAAAAAATATGAAAGTTATAATTTATAAAACAGTTATATTACCGGTTGTTCTGTATGGTTGTGAAACTTGGACTGTCACTTTGAGAGAGGAACAGAGATTAAGGGTATTCGAGAATAAAATACCTACTCTCGCCCTGCCGATGAGATAAAAGTGTTTTTCTAGTTAAATATCTGCGTAGAGCTATTCTCCATTATAAACATATGCCCAGCAAAAGGCACTAGATTCACATAATCTCTATCATTCTTATATAGACATAAATGAGTGTATTTTGTGATTATTATTTATTATCTATATAATAATGAAAGATATTCCCCTATGTCTCTCTTGCGTTAAATTCGTGTTGCAACATTATAATTAATATTGAACTTTACTCAACAGCTGAAATACTCGACAACACTGATCTCAAGGATGCAATCTTCATTCCATTGTTCTCAAACAAGCCACCTGTTCGGCAAAATGCTGTTCTGACGTGACGTAAAGGATCGACCGTTATCTTTAAACTAAACCAGTGCAAATGAACCTACAAGCAAACTAAGAAATGAATTGTCCTTGCTTTTCTCAAGTATGCGTAGACCTACATATAGTACATATGTACGTACGTACGTACACACATACATACATACATACATACATACATACATACATACATACACACACACACATACATACATACATACATACATACATACATACATACATACATACATACATACATACATACATACATACATACATACATACATACATACATACATACATACATATATACAAATTAGTAAACGATCCAATGTGCCGGTGCAGCCTTGGAGAGCAAACTACACACCATCTCATCCATGAATGCAAAATATTGGAAAGACAAAAGAAAATTCTGAAGAACCAGATTGTATCTAGCGGAGGGAATTGGCCAACCACTTACAGTAACCTCATAGCAAGATATACAAATGCATTCTCAAGATTCATTAAATCGATTGACTTCGACAAATTGCAGTAATACCGCGAGTCAGATGAGATGCAAATGTATCATATATATTTTTAAGTCTGCAGAATTAGAATTTCAATATAAAAGAAAAACTCAATATCACACTTGTATATAAGTATTATACAATGTATATATATCAAATGATAATTGATGTAAATATGTTTTAGTTTTACTTTTATTTTCTTTTTGGGATTAGACATATATATATATATATATATATATATATATATATATATATATATATATATATATATAAGTAACAATATACATCCATAAATTAGAGAAGGATTAAAAAAAAAACACTACCTACATTAAATAAAACAATCACCTCCAACTTCGAAAGTTAATAAATTTTAACCACCTCTGCTAAGATAGAACATACAGCTAAAAGAAAACTAACACATGTAATATTACTTTTGTAATGGGGCATGTTGAGGCAAAAAAAACACACACACACATACATACATACATACATACATACATACATACATACATACATACATACTGTACGTACATACATACATACATTCATTCATTCATGCATACATACATACATACATACATACATACATACATACATACATACATACATACATTCATTCATTCATTCATTCATACATACATACATACATTCATTCATACATACATTCATTCATTCATTGATATACACATACATACATACATACATACATGCACACATACATACATACATACATTCATTCATTCATTCATAGATACATACATTCATTCATTCATTGATATATACATACATACATACACACATACATACATACATACATACATACATACATACATACATACATACATACATACATACATACATACATACATGCACACATACATACATACATACATACATACATACATACATACATACATACATACATGCACACATACATACATACATACATACATACATACATACATACATACATACATACATACATACATACATACATGCACACATACATACATACATACATACATACATACATACATACATACATACATACATACATACATGCACACATACATACATACATACATACATACATACATACATACATACATACATACATACATACATACATACATACATACATACATGCACACATGCACACATACATACATACATACATACATACATACATACATACATACATACATACATACATACATACATACATACATACATACATACATACATACATACATGCCGGTACATACATGTAATTAATAATAATAATAATAATAATAATAACACGCAAATACGCATACAGAATACACAAAGCATATAATATAACTAACTCGGTTTCAAAGCAAATTTACGTAAAACAGTACTTATTCATCCACAAACCGATTATATAAACAAGCAGCCATGTTGGATTCGCGATGCGTGATGGGAAAAGATGGTGCGAATGTCGGCTTCTCATTGGCTGCTGAAGGAACTGTACTAATTTGAAACCGAGCCACAGTGGAGTTGTGTACATTTTGATTCTAAAGCGCACAATTAAGTGCTATCTTCGCTCTGTTCTGCCCGTTTTTGAACCTAAACAGTTCCAGAATCGCATTCAGCACACAACATTCTATGAGAAACAATCAATACCTCGAAATCGCAAAAAATGGAGTTGTTTAACATCGATACTACGCTCCTCAGACGATGTTGTTACGCGGAATAAGATTATTTCCAAAAATAGTAAATTATACGTGAATATGTTTCCATAATGTTCCAAATCCATTTAGTGCGAGATCGTGCGTATTTGCTTGTTTTCCACACAGAACCAATACGCGGTAAGTGTGAAATACCACATTCAGCATTCCCAACGTAACACACATAACAATTTCCCTCTTCTTACCGCTTAAGCACGACATTCATTTTACTGCTTTAGGCTTTTAACATATTATTTTTAGAGACGTTTAACATAGTAATAATTATAAATTGGAAACTTACCACTGCAATTTCACCTAAATTGCACTGTTAATTATTGTTTTTAAATATTTGCAAAAATTAAGTAAAGTCTACTACCCCACGAAACTTATTGCATTCCTGATACAAGTAACATTAAGGAAGCCGTGAAAAAATCAACAAGATTCCAGATGCGGATGTTATTACTGCAATATGTTATATAAATAATATTGTTAAAATATTAAAATGAAAAATAAATCATTACATAACCTTACCGTGTGTGTTTTGTTTTATTCTGAAATGCAATTAGTTAGTGACGACAGATGGATTTTAGAAAATATGAAAATTATGTTGAAAAATGACATTTCACTCAAAACTACTATTTTTCTGAAAAACTTTGGGTTCCAAGATTGAGAATGAGGGGTCATTTATTAAAATCCGTTCAGCCGTTTTCCGTAATTTCCATTACCATTTCAAATATATATATATATATATATATATATATATATATATATATATATATATATATAGATTTCTGGAGAAGTAAACGAAACCTGGGATAGATCAAGATAGCTTACAATTTGAAATTTAATTTATGCTATAGACCAAGATAGCTTACAATTTTAAATTTATACTACTCCGGAGAAAAAGACATAGAAACCCATTTTAATGACATTGTCGGTTTTTGACAGAATATCTGAATAATTTTTGAAAGTATAGAAAACTTGTGTTGTAGGTTTTGTCAACATAGCATCAAGCCACAGATGTGAATAAAACCTCTCTAAAGTGAGTACTATGAAAAAGTTACAGGAATTGTCAAGACAGCCATCGTGTATACAGGATGCTTTGAGTTTATCCACATCTCAATTTAGATAAAATCTCCAATCACTATTGTGCTAATTTCTGGCATTACAATGTTCTTCACTAGATTTAAACATAAAATAGACTTAAATCGTTTGCTAACAAAGTTATCACAAATAAAAAGTTACTTATTAAGCACCGTAAGAAACACATTTTCAACACTGTAATTAGTACAAAATAGAAACTATTTTTCTTCAAGTATTTGAGTGTTCAATGACGATTTCTGTCCTCTGATCATCGTCTGAACACTAAAATTAATAATCTACAATGGGCAATCAATAAGCTTCAAGAATGCTTTCAATGTAGGCAACGCACAGGACACAGGAAAACGCCTGGAATCTATACTAAATGCTTCACTTCAAAGGCAGAGAAGAAGACTAGTCCTAAGGCGTAAATGGAAAGATTCCATGAAAAATCGTAATACTGTACTTCCTTGACATGAAAAAAGGGAAAAATTGAGACGGTGTCGGGTGGAGTTCCTGGGTAGCTCAGGTGGTAGAGCGTTGGTACGTTCAAGTCAGAGGTCCCGGGATCGATATCCGGCCACGGAACAATTTTTCCCTTGAAATTATTCAAGTCTACTTCACAGGGAGCTTTACCTGAAAAAACTAGACTTGCACTACCTTCACGTGTTTGCACAAAATCACGTTTAGAAGCTCAGTTCTTAAAGACAATCTGACGCTGTTTGATAGACTGACTAAACAGGCATGGAAGCAATGATCTTCAGTGAAATTCAGAAACATGTTGATCGTGATCTTTGAAGACATTTAATTTGAAATCGTCGGTATTTAATATTTCTTAAAATACTGTCGTAACTTGAAAATTGTGATTTGTATAGGTATACTTTTTCCTAGTAATATACTGCTGTAAAATATTTTGATAAATAGATACCAAACAAAATCTTTGATAATTTACTATTTTATTATTGTAATGAGAGAGAGAGAGAAATAACTCGTCCGGCCTTAATTAAGGATGACCACGAGAATCCGGAAATTAATAGCAAACAAATATAATCAATTGAATATGAATATTGTCATAAAAATAAAATGTAATAATTAAGCACCATTGGTTATCAATTATAAAATAAAATCTTAGAAAATAACTATAAAATTATACCGATAAAAAAAGATTTTATTTAAAATTAGCATATCTTTAATCAAGGCCTTCGGAGTGGTATAAATGAAACTGTATAATCTGCAGGGAATCTTTAAGAATTTGCGAGATGATTTTTTAAATTTCAAAAGATGATATTGATAATTGTTTTAAAAAATGATATGTAAATTTTGGTAAAGAACTCCGAGCACCAAAAAATAAACCTGTCACTGACCAATTGAAGAGAGGGATGTTATACTTGGCACTAAGGTAGGGAATACAAGGTTCATAAATGGCCCTCTTTTCCTGATCAACCTGATGAGCTTGGTTTAGATCTCTCTCCATGCGTATAGTTGGATCTATGATAATAGCCTTTTGTTGTTGCCTGTTTATTGCTATTATATCCGCTCTTCTGTGAGAGTCGTCTTCAGAAATGCAGTGGACCTCTTCTTGAACTTCCCAACCCTTGTTCCGAAGAAGACAGGCGGTAGCTCCACGGACTCTATGATGCCTGTTGTTACGCAATAACTCTCCTTTCCGACAAAAGCCCAACACGTGGCCAACTAGTGAAACAGAGTTGTAAATAATTTACGAAAGTAATAAGTGATTTTCGTCATATGACATGTATTTTACTGGAAGTGTGATATACCAATATGAAAAGCAGATACAAAAAGTTTCTGAACTTGGTTATATGCGAAAAAAAGCTGTAAGATATGCTAGCACTTTATCTGTATGATTATAGAAGCCATCAGATTAAAACTGTTGTGCGGTCAACGGCATTCAATGACAATCTACTTTGCTGGGACGCTATCTCCGCTTTCTGTTACTAAGAGCACAGACAAATTTTGCTCTCAAGGAATATGACTTTATCCTAGTAGTTCTAAATCTGTTTTCCGATGTGGGACAAAAATGTATATCAAGTCTTTGAATAAATAAATTCCTATGAACCAGTGGTGGGCAAAATGAACGCAACCCACAAGACAGGATTTAAATGGCAACTACATACTGTGGGAGAGGTTGCACTCTACAGTGCAGTGACGGATTTACAGACAGTTGCGCCACTACACTCCTAGAAGAGTTCATTCACGTGATATTTAATTAATAATTTTTCAAAGCAATTTGGATTTATATCTGTGCATGCTATTTTCAGTTGCGCAAGGAGATGAGCATCGCTTAAGCGGAATCTGTGGCTGGACTTTATAATTTCATTTTAGAAAACAACTGTTCGCACTGGTAGGTTGATGAATACATACCGTCATTTCCCATGACTATGGTCCTGGAACACAACTATGGTCCATGATACAACCATTCAAAGATCATTGTAGAAGTAACATAGACCGTTCGTAGATAGCTGCAGTGACTTGAATTCGAACTACAGTACAGCAAGAATATAGATAAACGACGTACTACGTTATGGAGTAGGCCTACAAAATTTGAATAGTTGTATCGTGGACAATAGTTATGTTCCAGGACCATAGTTATGGGAAATGACGGTACTCATTATTTTTGAAGCAACCTGTCTAAGCAGTGGATATGTAGTACTGGACATCTTTTAACAAATTTTAGCCCCCAGTAGACCTTCACATTCTGCTTTCAAGAAGCCATCATTCTGCAAATCCAGTACCTCTAACTGCAATTCTGGGATAACATTTTAAATTTAAACATGAAAAGGAGTGGCAAAAATATTGAACTCTTTCTCCATCCTTTGAAAATCACTGAATCTGTGTTCTTTGAACTCGTATAACAGGTAGTCTGTTTTAAGAATGTACATATTTAAGTTCGCGTCCTGAATACTTGTAACTGATCCTAAACATGAGAAATGAAAGAACCGCCTTTCTTGTAAGTGTGATATCCTCTCGATTCATATGATTCTGCGAAAGATATTGTATCACTAATGAAGCTCCGAAGTACAGCAATCCAGTATAATCCGCCACGTACACGCGCAGTATTTTCATGGAGTGGGGGAAGGGGAAGGTAGGGGGTAAGTTTGATGCTTCGCTGAGGTCTGACGTCACTGCGGCAATGCCGCAGGAATGCCCGCCATTGCTATAAACACATCCACAATAATTATTTTCCAATTATATTGTAAACCAATCAATATCTATGTAATCATACCTCCAAATAGAAACTTTCTCAGACAAAATTAGGGTATAAAAATATCTACACGAATTAATTAAAAAAAAAAATAACGCGACCCTAAAGTTTACGAAAACAGAGCAACGATCTTCTGAATCCCTAATTTCAAAACGTATAACCAGAATCCGTTCCTCGCCCAGATAATTTAAAAGCCAGCGAAGATTGTTCACTGTGGGCTAAAGCAAGGAGATGCACCATCACCTTTAATTTTTAACTTCGCTCTAGAGTTTGCCATTAGGAAAGTTCAGGATAACAGAGAGGTTTTAGAATTGAACGGATTATATCAGCTTCTTGTCTATGCGGATGACGTGAATATTAGGGAAAACACGGAAATTTTACTGAAAGCAAGTAAAAAGATAGGTTTGGAAGTAAATCCAGAAAAGACAAAGTATATGATTATGTCTCGTGACCAGAATATTGTACGAAATGGAAATACAAAAATTGGAAATTTATCTTTTGAAGAGGTGGAGAAATTCAAATATCTGGGAGCAACAGTAACAAATATAAATGATACTCGGGAGGAAATTAAACACAGAATAAATATGGGAAATGCCTGTTATTATTCGGTTGAGAAAATTTTATCATCCAGTCTGCTTTCAAAAAATCTGAAAATTAGAATTTATAAAACAGTTATATTACCGGTTGTGCTTTATGGTTGTGAAACTTGGACTCTCACTTTGAGAGAGGAACATAGGTTAAGGGTGTTTGAGAATAAGGTGCTTAGGAAAATATTTGGAGCTAAGAGGGATGAAGTTACAGGAGAATGGAGAAAGTTACACAACGCAGAACTGCACGCATTGTTTTCTTCACCTGACATAATTAGGAACATTAAATCCAGACGTTTGAGATGGGCAGGGCATGTAGCACATATGGGCGAATCCAGAAATGCATGTAGAGTGTTAGTTGGGAGGAGACCGGAGGGAAAAAGACCTTTAGGGAGGCCGAGACGTAGATGGGAGGATAATATTAAGATGGATTTGAGGGAGGTAGGATATGATGATAGAGACTAGATTAATCGTGCTCAGGATAGGGACCGATGGCGGGCTTATGTGAGGGCGGCAATGAACCTCCGGGTTCCTTAAAAGCTATTTGTAGGTAAGTAAGTGAAGATTGTTCATAACAGTCAAAAGTTATCTGCACGTGGCTGTCTCTCTCAGTTTTAAACACCAGTATCTGCTTTGTATTGGAGTGGATTTGCTGGAGTAAAAATAAAAAGTGGTAATGATTTTTCATGTTACTATCAATTTTAGGTTCTGATTTTCATAAATAGCAACGTAAAATTAGAAATTGATACAGAAGATTATGCGAATTTGTGGATAATTAATATATTCTATAGAAAGTCAAGAAGAAGAAGAAGAAGAAGAAGAAGAAGAAGAAGAAGAAGAATGGAAGGGCGAAAAAATAGTCGAAGACGTAGTAACTACAGCCGATGCCATTATACGGTGATCTTCTTCTGTTACAGCTTAAAATAATGAAGTCCCCTAACCATTGTCATCAAGCAGCTTCAGTTACTTTGGAAGAACTTGACCTTTATTATTAAATACGGTTTTAAAACTGAAAAAGGCGGTTAGGAAATGCTCCTTAATCACGTCATTTCCTGTGTTCTGTGAAGCCGTCCTCAATTTCCTCATTTACAACAATTTAAGGGATTATTAGGGCTATCCTCCCGACAAAGGTACAATGCAAGCGTCTCTAAATTAAAATTATAGGGCAAAGAACTGTCTGTGTGTACATACGCTAATGAGGGACGAAATGAATAATTTGAATGAAAATACCATTGTTATTATTATTATTATTGTTATTATTATTATTATTATTATTATTATTATTATTATCATCATTATCACTATTACCATTATCATTATTATCATCATTATGATCATTATTATTATTATTATTATTATTATTATTATTATTATTATTATTATTGTTATTATTATTAGGGCTAGGATTCTGATAAAATTGCATTTTTTTCTAGTAAGCCAGAAATCTGCTTTAGTATTTATATGTTTTGTGATAAACTGAGTTTTAAAACATATTTATTAGGGTATTTTTTGTATTTTTTTACCTCTTCCAACTTTTTGTTTTATTCGGTCATTTTTGGGGTATTTTCATTTAATTTTGGTTATAAATCCCCATTATTAATGTAAAATATTATTTATTTCCTTTGATATTTTCTCTACATATTTTTCAATTACTACCCATTATTTTGTATATTATTTTAATCGTTTTTCTACACAAATATTGTCAATTTAACGTAGTACACCCCCACGTAATGAATCAGTCCAACCACCCCTTCAATATAGACTCCTCTATACCTGCTAGTTCTGGATAAAAGTGGCCTTGTGGTGGACTACATGGCACTACATCAGGTAAAATAATTAATTAAAGTGTACTACTTAGAAAACATTACGTAAAATTAAATAAACTTGAATGTTGGTACTAGAATTTAATTTAATTACTAGTCTAAATATTAATATTCCTACTAAGCCAATTATGCAAGATCAATTTTAGGGCATTTTAAGGGCATTTTTGAAAGATTTTTAGTTCATAACTGCATTGCTTTTAGGATATTTTTTCACAGATCATCAAAATCCTAGCCCTAGTTATTAGTAAACATGCGGGGATGCTACAGTGAAACGGGGCAGGTGTCTGAGCCCCTTCGTTCTCCTTGTGCAGAGAAAAGTGTGTTTTGGAAAGTCAAAATGACCATTTTTTGAAACTTTGCCGGCCTCTACCGTCCAAATGCCTGGGGACAGAGGGTTGTGCTTTACACTACAGATAGAGTTCGAGGAGCTGTATTCATCGCACTTTTCAGTTTTGTTCTCACTACACATACGGCGGACTTATGGCGCCGAGAATGTTGGCTTGTGTTCGGGATTCCCATTTTGAAGGTATTGTGTCCGAAGGAAGTCAAGGGGGAATACAACACCGCATCCCGTTCCTCGATATCGCCATTATTTCCGGAGATTAAAGACCGAAACATTTTAGGTAGGCAAAAAATAAGTGTAGAAAAAAGCGCAACGGATTATCTCGATTTTATTGGTGGTTATTAGTAAACTTGCGGGGATACTACAGTGAAAAAGGGTTATTTCTTTATTCATTGTCTCTTTGTGGTCCCTTCAGTTTTTCCTTAACGTCTCAATGCACTATATAACCGGTTCAATATTTAATTATTTCAAGATGTTCTCTTTCCTCTTGAGATTCCATCTCGTATAGCCAGCATAAACCTCGTCTCCACTTCTGTAATTCTAGAGGCGTCACATTTCCTGATAGCTCATGCTTCTCTCCCATAGGCTAAGATGGATCAGACTACAGTTATATAAATTTTTATTCCAGTGTATTTCTGTATTAATTTATTGTATATATTATTTTATGCTCGATCATGCCGAAATGTAGTAATTATACACCTGGTAGCAGACCTTTAATGCATGTCATTAAAGTACACCTACTCATTAAAGGTCAGGTCTTTCAGCTAATGACGACTCAGGTTACAAATGTTCAGCCAATGACAGGTCAGCTTTCTACCGTTATAAAACTGCAAGTATCGATTATTCTCGGATATGCCATCGAAAGAGAATTAGCGAAAAGTCACGGAGGCTGGAAATCCAATACTGTCGCAGAAGGTTATGTTCTGTTACTATAATAATTAGCGTCAATTGTAAATAATATTCAAATAAATTCAATTTGTCATCTCGTTTTTCAATGTCTAATTTAATTTCAATGTTATCTCTGTAGGTTCTTATGGCCTAGCAAGGTCAATGTGAACATCTGTTTCTCGGAAAAAATCAATACTTTCGCGTCTGCGCACATCTCACAACATACGGGACATTGGCCAAGGTTAGATACAAAGAAATTAATAATATCAAGTTAGAAATATGGTCGAGCATAAAAAGTCGTATGAAACTCGCCTATAATGGTAATTAAGAAGCTCGTATGAAAATTATGAAACTCGCTTGCGCTCGTTTCATAAATATCCATACTCGCTTCTTAATTACCTTCATTATAGGCTCGTTGCATAATGTACTATTAATGTACCGAAGTACATATGATATTTCCATGCAGATATTCTTTCATTGTATGAATTTATTGTACCTAAAATATTGATAAATTTTATAATTTTACGTGGAATGCTTTGAAGACGCCTGAAGGCATAGAAGTACAGACCTATGCTTTCTTGACCTCGTCACTAGAATGAAATGGTGTGGTCTACACCAACGTTTCTCAAACTTTTTTGAAGTGGGGACCACTTTTTTAAGTCAGAACAATTTCGCGGACCACCTTACTCTTGTTCCCTTCGAAAGCAAATTCATCATTTTTGTAGCATATTTTAATATCAGTTTACTTATATTTTAAAATAGAATTAATTACAATAATTTTGTAATTATATTTTTGTAGCCAATCACAAGTAACTTATAACAAATTCTGTGCATTGTTGATTCATCGCTTGTCTGTTAGCAGTTAGTTGTTTGAAATCCTTCTTACGCTAGTAGTTGTCCATGTTGTTAATGGAAAACTGGCTTCGATCCGGATCTTTGAAAAGAAAGAAACATGAAGATACGTTTCATTTAGGCAGTGCTAATATCAGAAGCTGTGTGTGAAGAAATATATTAATTATAGTGCCATTCAAGAAATATCTAATTCTAGTGGTAGCTATTCAAAGAAAAAATACTTTCGTAAATATGACAAGAGTTATTTGGAACTTGGATTTACTTGGTGTGGCAATGAGAGTGAACCAGAACCTCGGTGCGTTGTTTGTTACGAAGTGCTTTCAAACGAGTGTATGAAGCCCGCGAAATTGAAACGGCACTTAGAGACGAAACACGCAAGTGTAAAAAGTAAACCTGTCGGATTTTAAAATAGGCGGAGTCTAAAATTTCTTATATTAGTAGTAGTATTTATTTAACCTAGTAGAGATAAGGCCGTCAGGCCTTCTCTGCCCCTCTACCAAGGGATTATAACTATAATATGAACAATAAAATTACAATTAATATTAAATTTACAATTACACTTACAATAAAAATTAAAGTACGACAAGATTACCTGATTAATGAAAGCTAGACATTTTATCATAGAAGTTAAGAACAAAGAATATTTTTGTATTTACTGAATTACAAATTAAACTTACAATAACAAAAATCTATAGTGATGAAATTACCGAATATTGAAGTATTTTGTGACAGATTAAGAGAACTATTTACAAGAAACCATGTCTGAACGAGTCTCAATTACTGACCAAGTGCCTAGTAAGTTTGCGTTTGAATTCAATTTTATTTCGACAGTCCCTGATGCTAGCAGGTAAAGAATTCCAGATTCTTGGCAGTGCTATTGTGAAAGAGGATGAGTATGAGGAGGTGCGATGGGATGGTATTGTTAGTATTGTTTCATGGCGAGAGCGTGTGTTCAGATTATGGTGGGAAGAAAGGTAAGTGAAGCGAGACGACAGGTACGAAGGAATAGAAGAGTTCAAGATTTCGAAGAGAAGGAGAAGTGAATGTAAATTTCTTTTCTTATCTAGTATAAGCCAACCTATTGTTTCCAGGGATGGGGTAATATGATCATATTTACGAACATTGCTTACAAAACGTACACACAAGTTATGAGCACGTTGAAGTTTCGTTTTGTTGTCGCTGGAAAGGTCAGTCAGTAAAATGTCAGCATAGTCAAAATAGGGAAATACAAGCGTCTGCACAAGGGACTTTTTTAAGCAAGAGGGAAGATAAACATTTTTCCTTTTTAGCACATGGATAATAGAATATACTTTTCTGCAGGTTTCGTCATCTAAAAAAAAAAGAAAAGAAAAGAAAAAAAAAACAAACAAATAAAAAAATTAATGCAGAAATACGCCCGATTTTCAACAAGCAAAGATGCAATTTGGCACATTCTATTATTGGTGTACGACGTACAGTACCGGTACGTGCCCATTTCAATGTGCATATTGGGTCTCGGCAAAACTACTAAGAAAGTCATCAAAAACACGATAAGGTTCCTCTGTTATGAATTCGGGTGATCCCTGACTGGGTTACGGGCTCGGCGCCAGGTATGCAGGAGAAAATGGCGAGAAACGCTACGTTCATAGTGCTTTAAATCCCTCTTTTGTTGCTGACAGTAGAATGGGAAGTGAGTAGACAGGTAGGATAAGAAATTTCATAAAATATTAGTACTGGGAGAAAAAGTGAAATGCGATTGCCATGTGTCATTTTCAAACTCTGCGAATTTCAGCTATAGTGTAAAACGCACTTAGTTTGAATTTTATTTTTTCTTCTGTCTTTTTTTAAAGGCCCACAATGGCAGAACTCGAGGACCATAGGTGGTCCGCGGACCATAGTTTGAGAAACGCTAGTCTACACCATGATCAAACCGCCTATTACCTCCGGAAATGACCTGATATCCATTTTTCCAGGAGACTGAATGGATCTGAGGCAAATCTGGCAGTTTTAGCAAAGAGAAAAATCCAGTCACCATCGCTACTAAAGTATTTACGAAGTCTATTATAATTTGAAACAATAACGTACACGAATGAGTTAATTTGTTGCAACTTTATAAGGTTATTGCCTCTATCTTCCTGACTGATAATTAATTTGTGCCACCTGTTGCAAAGATTGTTTTCTTCGGCATAATCTAAGATAATGTGTGAGATAAGACGCGAATGAACACCTGGCCACTAGTTGGGTTGCCATCGAGATATATTAATACTTCCACTTAAGATAATCATCACAATTATGTCCACCGACATTGTGATAATAATAAAAGATGTCATATAAATGATATATTCTCTCATGTAATTTACGCATTAATTCTATTACTTGAGTTTAATAAATTTAACTCAATATTAAAATGGCTTTATTGCAAGAATGAAAGAATATCCATAGCAACAGAAAACAAGAGACAAACAAGACGGCCAATAAAATAATTATAAAATTACCTGGGTTTCCAGGCTAGCCACAACTCCTTCCCGCCCATTTTTCTTAAATCAAAATTCCGAATGGATTTTATTCCAAATGACCAATCTTCTGAACCCATTTTTCCGAAAGCACATTTTCCCAAAATACATTTCCAATTCCATTTTTAAATAGACACTACCGAAAATATGTACCAATAATGAACTACATCCTCTATGTATAATAATGGAACAGTAATAATGGAAACTTTTCTGAAGTACCGGTACCCGCTTTTGAATGGAGGACGCTTTGAACAGATCTTGTAAACAAAAGAAAGCTCCTCAGTATGATGAATGTTGATGTAATACTACTGGTACGGTATTTTCTAACTTACTTACTTACTGGCTTTTAAGAAACCCGGAGGTTCCTTGTCGCCCTCACATAAGCCCACCATTGGTCCCTATCCTGAGCAAGATTAATCCAGTCTCTACCATTATATCCCACCTCCCTCAAATCCATTTTAATATTATCTTCCCATCTACGTCTCGGCCTCCCTAAAGGTCTTTTTCCCTCCGTCCTCCCAACTAACACTCTATATGCATTTCTGGATTCACCAATACGTGCTACATGCCCTGCCCATCTCAAACGTCTGGATTTAATGTTCCTAATTATGTCAGGTGAAGAATACAATGCGTGCAGTTCTGCGTTGTGTAACTTTCTCCATTCTCCTGTAACTTCATCCCTCTTAGCCCCAAATGTTTTCCTAAGAACCTTATTCTCAAACCTATGTTCCTCTCTCAAAGTGAGAGTCCAAGTTTCACAACCATAAAAAACAACCGGTAATATAACTGTTTTATAAATTCTAACTTTCAGATTTTTTGACAGCAGACTGGATGACAAAAGCTATTCTAACAATAACAAATTTGTTTACGTTATTTTAATAATATTCTGATGTTATTATAATTCTAATTAAGTAATAGGAACCTCAGGTAATAGAAATCATAACATAATATCACGTGTGTTTCAAATTAAACTTCATAATACTGTATCTCTGAAACGATGCCATATTTGAAGAAAAATATATTTATATTTTTTGTTACAAATAGCTATATCTCATCTTTTGAATCATCCTGTATATATATATATATATATATATATATATTCAGATACTTTACTTTTCGTCATTCAACCCTATGAAGCCAGTTATGTAGACCAATTTACCGACAGAGTCGTTGCCCAGGGTGCGCCATAGGAGGCTAGTCTACACTACACCCGTGATGAGGTGATATAATGATGGAAATTTTTTTGTTTTGTTAGGATGCCACAGAGGAACCGGAGCTCCTGGAGAAATCCCCTGTGTTTCCTGGACCACCGACTTGCACAACATACAGAGGTGTGAAAATTATTAGAATAATCTTAATTTTAAAGGTTTTTTAATAGTTCCTTCACATTATATTAATTGAAGTGATGAATATTGGTATATATTACTATACTGATGTAGGATATATTTACTACTAACAATGCTGGAAAGCATTGTTGTACATTGGTATTTTTCTTATTTTACAATTGTTATGGGAATTCAGAAATTATTATATTATGTTGGCGGAATTGGAAACATAAAAAATTATATGCACAAAACAGATGTATACGTTCATTTGAACCTTTACAACAATGTAAACGCAAAGAACAATTTGTTTAAAGCATTTCTTAATTAATTTTTTATGTTTCCAATTCCGCCAACATAATATAATAATTTCTGAATTCTCATAACAATTGTAAAATAAGAAAAATACCAATGTACAACAATGCTTTCCGGCATTGTTAGTAGTAAATATATCCTACATCAGTATAGTAATATATACCAATATTCATCAATTCAATTAATATTTGTGAAGGAACTATTAAAAAACCTTTAAAATTAAGATTATTCTAATAATTTTCACACCTCTGTAAGTTATAAATCGGTGGTACACTGGGGATGGAACTCAGGTCCACAGGATTGTAAGTCCAGCACTCTAGCCACTAGAACACCATGGCGACTGTGTATATATACCCTGACGTATCTTGTATTAGTGAATATTCATCAACAGGATGATAATAAATCTGATTTTAATTGATTTAAAACATGTTAAACATCTGCCAATCCTGATTTCTGAAATGTGTTGAAGGATCGGTGGAGCGGAAAAAAAATTCTCTCCGGCACAGGGATTGGAACCAGGGTTTTCAGCTCAGTGTGCTGTTGCTCTATCCACTAAGCCACACCAGATTCCAGTTCCGATGCCGGATTGAATCATCTCAGTTTAAGTTCCACCTCTCAGTTTCTCTTTAGTGGCCAATCCTCATGCACTGCGTCACAGATGTGTGACAGTGGCACAATGTCCAACACATTAATGATAACGCATAATTCCTGATTGGAAATTTCATACGTACTTCAGTACATCGCAATAATATATATATATATATATATATATATATATATATATATATATATATATATATATACTGATTTCTGAAGTTGAATGCTGATTCTCTAGTGGTTTGGTTAATGGTGTACTACTGGGTGTTCATTTCAAAGTGTGTCATGACGTCACTGTTGTGAGTCAGCGATTTGAAGCGAGTTTCAGCTTTTATGTCAGAGAAGTTGCCTATTATTCAAGGCGTTCAATATGAACTTGAGAACGTGTACGATATAACTTGAACGTCGTAGCAACAGATGGCGGTGTGTACGGTCTGTGTGCTACCATAACCTCTTTCGAACTGTGTTTTGCGCGGGCAAGTCGTACGCAGGGTATTTGTTATCATCGTTTGCGTATGGCAACATTCCACAACACAAATAAAATGCTCCATGATCATGTTGATCGTCGAAGTTAATGTCAACAAATACGTAAGTAATCGTCTTAACCCTCTCCCCATAACCCAGATAGTAAGAAAAAACTCGCCTCAGTATGTGTTTCCAAACAGTTCACATTCCTGCCACTACTGGCGGTACCGTACGTATCGGTAAGTACTCTTCAGAATGAACGCCGTACTTGCTAGGCAACTTCTCTGGCACATAGATAATGCGCCTCTATGGAAGTGTAGGAAGATTGAATTCTCTAGGCTCATCGGCTAGCCATATGACGGCATACAGCGAGCCATGACACACTTTGAACTGAACACCCAGTAGTTACTGTTTACTATAGAAACAGTGACGGATCCAGGATTCCTTGTGGGGGGGGGGTTAATTTTTTTTTCTATTGCCTCCAGTTCACTAGCTACTATTAAAGGGGTGACCAGCCTCATGGTCTAGTGGTAAGAGCTTCTGGCTATAGTTCATGAGGTCCCGGGTTCGATTCCTGGTTAGAGCACAGGAATTTTTCCTGTGTTCGTCCATGGTCTGGAATTTAGGTTAAGTTTAGATTTAAGACCTCTCCTGGCACTACATTATCATAATCATCCTATCACATCATCGGGGTAATGTAACTCCGCCTTCCAGGAGCCCCAACCTCAGAAGTGAGTTACAACTAAGCCACGGCCAGGAGAGAAGACCAAAAATGTCGAAAGACAACATGGTGGCATTGGATATTAAAAAAAAACTATTCAAGGGGTGTACACTCACCCTTAATAATAATTTAATTATTTCTTTATTTAATCTGGCAGAACTAAGGCCAGTAGGCCTTTTCTTCCGCCCAGCCAGAATCTAATTCTAGTTGAATACAATTGAAGAGTCCACTGCAAGAATGATGGATGTCACTTTCTTGTCGAAATTGAACCAAGGCTGTCAATGCATAGCTTAAGACATATAGAATGTACATAGAGAGTTATATGGCATTAACACTGATAGTCATTGTCCCGTAATGATCGGAAAATCACAGTTAAGCTTTGAGCGCTAATCATTTCAAACTTTCAATTGCTTCTCCTGCAAAATGTATGCCAAATGACATCCATCATTCTTGCAGTGGACTCTTCAATTGGTTACACAGTTATTACATTAATATCTAGACCATAAAACAACATGAAATAAATAATGAAAGTTGGATAAGTAATGCTAGTGTGACAATAATAAACATTGGTAATAGTGATGATGATGATGATGATGATGATGATAGTGATAATGAGATAATTTAAGTATTTATTCTGTGATATATATAACCATTAAACATTGAGAAACCTGAAACAGCTATTATTGTTAACAAGAATTATTAGAAAAATATTTTGTTAGTCTATTCTTAAATTGGTTTGATGTTTGACAGTCCCTGACAGTGGCGGTGCGTCAATAAGAGCACAAGAGCACGTGAACACCTTGTTTCCATTAATGCACGACTAGTTTTATTATTTGATACCGTATTGACGTAGTGGGGATGTATAATATCAGAATCGAGTATTTTAAACTTCCCGCATCTTGCATAAACTTCTTATGTAAACTTGGCAACAGCCGTTCACGTACAAGCCGTGCTCTTTTCGAGTTGGTTACAGGAATTTCACGCATGCGCGGGAGAAAATTGTCTTTAGCTGGCCGCTTATGACTCGTCAAGAGCACAAAGCATTAAGTGAACATGATGAGTAACTATCCTACAGATGTCAGGTCCATCGATGCCTATCGTTCACGTGCTACCGTAAAGTGGGTTGACTTTGAACAGTAATTTAGCGCCTTTCTAAATTAAATGCTGTACCCAATTGCGAAAAAAGTGAACTAATTTATTGACAAATTAAACATTTTTTCGCAATTGGGTACAGCATTCAATTTAGAAAGGCGCTAAGTTACTGTTCAAAGTCACCTCAGCGTTCAAAGTCACCCCACTTTACGGTATATCTCGAGGAGGAAATTTAATAGCCTTTAGATGTCAGCATATGACTGTAGGAACGTTTACTTACGTGTACAGTGCTGCTACGAGAGTGTAGTTTGTGAATTACTATACTTCTGTGTCGGCATAATAGCATAGTTTGGCTTTCAAACACGTGCTGGCTGACTGTGGCGGTGGTATGGATTTATGTATCTGTATGGCAGTGTATAATATTTGAGAATAATATTTACTGGCATGTATTTATAGTAATCTATGCGAGTGGGATTACAGTGTATCAGTGTGTTGTGAGTCAAAATATATTACTGAACACACGCGTTTGTAAATAACGAGACCGTGGTATATATTCATTTTTAACAAACGTAAACAATGAACTCTGTTCAAGTAATTTTGAACAGTAAAGAACTGGGTAAACTGGCTTACCAAGAAAAATTGGAAATAAAAAGACTGAGTTTCATTATTATTATTATTATTATTATTATTATTATTATTATTATTATTATATGTTGTTTTTAGTTTATATACGGTTTTTTCGATAGTGAAACATTGGAATCATGACATTTCATATTAGACTAAACGTACGATTTCAAATTCTCTTCGATTTTGGAACCACAAAATTGTGAACATGCATAATATTTTATCACGAGCCGCCACTGGTCCCTGACATTACTCGGTAAGGAATTCCAAAGTCGAGGAACAGACATAGTGAAAGAAGAAGAGTATGAGGATGGGATGTTCGGTGGGAGGGAATCCTTAACAAATGCTTTGGTGACGTATGTATGTAAGATAGAACTAAACCACTTGGGCATAATTTCATCAAAATAAAATAACTCTACAAAATTAACTGTTGCCATAAAAGCTCAAGAGAGGGGGTAAAGCTCCCCTTAGCCCCTCCCTGGATCCGCCTATGCTGTAGTGTAGACTACTGGGTGTTCATTTCAAAGTGTGTCATGACGTCACTGTTGTTGGGTCACCGATTTGAAGCGAGTTTCATATATGTTAGAGAAGTTGCCTATTATTTAAGGCGTTCTTCAATCTGAACTTGAGAACGTGTATGGTATAACTTGAACGTCGTAGCAACAGATGGCGGTCTGTACGGTCTGTGTGCTACCATAACCTCTTTCGAACTGTGTTTTGCGCCGGCAAGTCGTACGCAGGGTATTTGTTATCATCGGTTGCATACAGTAACATTCCACAACACAAATCAAATGCTCCGTGTCCATGTTGACCGTCGAAGTTAATGTCAACAAATACGTAAGTAATCGTCTTAACCCTCTCCCCATATCCCGACAGTACGTATTTCCAAACAGTTCACATTCCTGCCACTACCGGCGTTACCGTACGTATCGGCACGTACTCTTCAGAATGAACGCCGTACTTGCTAGCCAACTTCTCTGCCTCTTAGGTTATACACCTGAGCTGCGGAGGTGTAGGAAGATTGAATTCTCTAGGCTCATCAGCTAGCCACATGACGGCATACAGCGAGCCAAGACACATTTTGAACTGAACACCCAGTATATGAAACAACAACCATTATTTTCATCATTAAAAGATTGTTTATTATATCATATTTTATACATATAACTGAAACACAGCTGTATTATTAGTTACATACATTCACCTCAGTACACACTACATGCCGCAATAACTTTCAAATTAAGTTAAGGTAATTATATCTAAGTTTTATATACAATTCTTGCATAGTACTAAGTGATGACCCAGTTCTGTTACAGATCTTGGACAATAATGTATTAAAACACTAAACAAACAAAAGTTGTGCAAATATAGTGATATATCTTGATTTGTACTACAAACTATAGACAAAACACATTCTATTTTACTTAATGCAAACAATGTCTAATAGGTATGACATAAAATCACAGACTTTTAATACATCTGATAAGTTGTATGACCTGTTAAAAATAAGTATAGGTACAATAATATGAGAAAGGTTTTATATTATATTACATTACAATTAATGTCCAACATTTCCCTGTCTTAGACTACAGTCACTTAATTATGGGGAACTTTTGCCAAACGATATGCAGTTATTACATGAATAAAAATTTAATTCAGTGTCATTCTGTAAGTCAAGGAAATTGTCATTAGTTCCTTAATGAAGGAGATTAGAAGAAAAAAGGCGTAAATAACTACCAACAGATACTAAAATCATTGCCTTCGTAGTCTGATGGTCTGCATGCTGGCTTCCAGATCTGGAGGTCCCAGGTTCGATCCCGAGGCTCGACTCTTAGGGAATTTTCCTTGAAGAAGAAAATTTGCCTGGGTGTCTAGAGTCTGGAAATTTGTATGAAAGTGAGTGTGATTGTGAGTGTGCCAGGGTATTAATTAAACAATTTTCAAAATATAAAATACAATATGCAGTATATCAGGACTGTTGTTGGGAAGAAACATGAACACTCGTTTCAACATACAATATTGACAAGTAACGCCATCAGTGAGCACAACCAGAAAGCTAATGTGTTAACAATGAATTAATTAAAAAAGAAGAAGAAAATAGAGCATAAAGACATAATTTTTTTATTATTGGGAAGATGTTTTTATACCCAGCATGGCGTCCATCGCAGATATATTGTTTTAACCCTCCAGCTAGAAGGTAATAAAAGAATTAATGTCATAGGCCAATGTTAGCCGAGTACAAGTGATACATAATAATACAAAATATACAGAATTAAAATGTGAATACAATATATTACAAATAGAGAATAATTTTTTTTTTTCTTTTTTGGTTTTACAAATAAAAAAATGTATTCACATTGACATGTATACTATAATAAAATACAAATAAATTGAATAATTAAAGGAAGAAAATTTCATCTAAATAAGAGGACTCTGAGAAGGATGCAAGAATACTTGTAGCATTACCGTGCTGAATGGTGATACCAATGCGTTGACATAGATATTGACTGCTTCGAGGGTCCCCAGAATTAATATTGTCAGATCTTGGAAATCAGTGGGCAGAATGAGGGAAATATTCTCAATGGGTTCTTAATTGATTGTTTTTAATACCAGTAATTATTACATTTTCATTTTTGCAAGCTATTCGTTCTCAATTTGTATCCCTTCAGTAAAATAGTACAATATTTTCTATGAAATTTGACATAAATTGCTGCAGATTTCCAGCTTTCACAAATACTAAGTACAATTTTCAAGACTGATGGCTAGCTAACAATGATGATCATAGTGTTGAAATATTAAGAGGGTTCGGAATGTCTTATCACTGTAATGTTAATTTTGCCTCAACAACTTCTTTTCTCAGCATCTTCCATGTGAAGGACTGTGCAATTTTTATCAGATGTTTTAATAGTATTCTTATAAATTTTAACACGATCCCTTCACTCAAATTATGTCAAATATAATTTTTTAAGAGATATTGCAAATTAAAGAGAGAATTATTCAATTTATTTTTTTTTTTTTTTTTTTTTTTTTTTTTTTTTTTTTTTTTTTTTTTTTTTTTTTTTTTTAATGAATAGACTACAGTGGACTATAGTGGACTTTATGTTGTCAGCAAACAGCTGGAACACGATCTTTTTATTGAACTTATGTCAGATATAATTTTTTAAGATATGACACAGACCGGATTAATCTTGCATAGGATAGGGACCGATGGCGGGCTTATGTGAGGGCGGCAATGAATCTCTGGGTTCCTTAAAAGCCATTTGTAAGTATGCATAATTTTTTTTAAGATGATATTGCAAATTAAAACAGAATAATTCAGTTTATGTTTTTCTTTAAAAAATTGGCTTATAAAAGGAAACTCGCATTAAAATGGAATAAATTTTAACACCATCTTTTTATTGGAATTATATTTGAGGGAGGTGGAATAGGTAGAGACTGGATTAATCTTGCTCAGGATAGGGACCGATGCAGGGCTTATGTGAGGGTGGCAATGAACCTTCGGGTTCTCTAAAAGCCATTTGTAAGTAAGTAAGAAAATAATTTTTAAGACTAGGCCTATATTGTAAGTTAAAAAGAGAATTATTCAATTTATGTTTTTCTTTAAAAAAATTGGTTTATAAAAGGAAACTCGTGTTAAAATTGAAAACAATAAGTATGGTGCATGTGGTAAAAACTGCATTATTTTATATTATTTTGATAGCTGAGAAAATGGTGTATAATTTAACATTGCAGGGACAAGGCATCAGAACCACCCTAAACTTTTCATATTAAAGCAATGCAATTACTTGTAAAAATTAATTCAAATTCTGATCTTTTTCTACAAATATTTTGGTGATAATTCTGTCTTTTAAAAAAATAAAAGAGGTCTAAATGAAATAAATTTTCTGCTGGTGTTCGTGTTTTATAATAATTTAGTAGAACGTGTAGGTGTATCTTATAAATTTTGACCAACACAATTTCGTTCCTTTTCTCCAGCCCTTGAAGTACTTATGAAAATTAAGCAGGAAACATAAAATTTAATAGATGTTTAAAGAAACAATTAGACAAAACTGGTAACTACATATATAACATTGATGCAGTAGGCCTATATCTTTGGTGATGTGATGGTGATAAAAATGAGAATCTACATTAAATCATGCCTGTATTAGATATATAGATCCTTTATTGAATTCTTTGTCCAATGCCTGATATCCACAGTTGGACAAACAGAATATTCTAGTTAAATTGTTAATATTCTATGCTTTTATTCTGAAATGTTATGATGCGAAACGAGTAGAAAACAGGAAGGAAGAGGCGGGTAACTTATACAGTTTATGATAAGTGAATTTATAGTTTAATAAAAAATAATACCGATAGGTTTACAATTTTTGTGCAAGTTGCATTGCCCCTATTTTTGTTATTCTAGCAATGCCTGAACTGAATTACTTTCAGACTTTAGAGATGGACACAAACAGTAAATAAAGTGGCTATCATATTATTATTATTATTATTATTATTATTATTATTATTATTATTATTATTATTATTATTATTGTTATATGATGATGATGATGATGATGACGATGATGATGATTTTGTCATCAGATTTAGAATGTATAGTGAAAATATTTGGACAAGAATGCGTTAAAAGTGGTAATGTGTGTCAAAAATTAACACAATGAATTGGTTATCACGAAAAAATGTGGAATGTGTTTTAAAGACATAATTGTGCCTGCAAAATGACAAAGTAAAGAACCACAAATGTGAGACATTATGCGTAATATTGTAAACATTTTAAAGTTAAATGCAGAGTATCAGATAATTAACATACTTAAACATACTAAGGAAATTAAATATGAACAATCATGACAAAAAAGTTACCAAATATATAAATATAAAATACATTAACATCTTATCTTCATAAACAATTTGTAAACTACAAACTGTAACAAATACGATACTAATCAAAGAAAACTACCTGAATACGTTACCTAATTTTAATTCATAGATTACCATGGTAATACAAGTACAAATTAAAATTAAGCAATTTACAAACACAAACTTCAATATCCCAATAATAGCTGAGGAACATTGCACGAATTAAAGCATTTCTAATATTTAAAAAAAAAATGCACTTCATTCTATTACTAAAATACAAGAAGTAGAACCTTCTTATCTTTAAGGTATTACAGATATTACCCATTTTCATCAAAGGTACGTTTTTTTCAAGATTGCAAACTTACAAAACTTGCCTTAGTATTCAAGGTTATGATGACTAAGTCTAATATATTTTTAAGTATATCATCATGTATACACACATTCATAAAAACTGCACTAACACACATACACATTTGTTCTTACTCACACTCAGAAAATACGTATTGGTACACTTTTACACAGAATAGTAAATGTAATGCTGTTATTTGAAGCCATTTTGCAATGATCATACCCTTACGTTGTGTATCTAACCCTGTTATATGAAGCAACTAATTATGTCTGTTGCTCTGTCATAATGCTTGAAAATGTTGACTAGTCAAATGAAGAGAGAGAGTATCAAACATGACTTTCCATTATTTAGATATTGTTTCAGTGTTTTCACTGATGTAATATCAATAATAGGTCTGTTATAATTACAGAAATTCAGTATGTTGTAGAAAGTGTTAGTTTTAAAATAAAACTTTTCTTTCTAATGTTTCATCTTAGAAAAAAATGACCAGCTGCCATATGCTAAGTCCCCTTTCAGAAGACTTTGGTTGATTTCGTGAAAGCTTGTATTTATACGTGAACGAATTTCTTAATGCATATTCATATGTTTTGTTTCTTTGTTTGTTGCTTTTTCTGTCTGTTTATACATACTCTGAATAATTTCAAGGGAAAAATTGTTCCGGGGCCGGGTATCGATCCCGGGACCTCCAAGTCACACAGAGATTGTGTGCACTCGTTGTGGGTCTCTGGCGTTTCGTCAGCCCACGAGAGTTGTGTGGATATAAAGGGAAAAGTTGAGACGGTGTCGGGTGGAGTTCCCAGGTAGCTCAGTTGGCAGAGCGCTGGTACATTCAACCAGAGGTCCCGGGATCGACACCCGGCCCCGGAACAATTTTTCCCTTGAAATTATTCAAATCTGCTTCACAGGAAGCTTTACCTGAAAGACTAGATTTCGATATTATACATACTCTGTTCAAAAAGTTTCTGGAATATATATGAAGAGTCCACTGCAAGAATGATGGATGTCATTTGGAATACATGTTGCAGGAGAAGCAATTGAAAGTTTGAAATGCTTAGCGCTCAAAGCTTAACTGAGATTTTCCGATCATTACTGGACAATGACTATCAGTGTTAATGCCATATAACTCTCTATGTGCATTCTATATGTCTTAAGCTATACATTGACAGTCTTGATTCATTTTCGACAAGAAAGTGATATCCATCATTCTTGCACTGGACTCTTCATATATATATATATATATATATATATATATATATATATATATATATATTTTTTTCACTGCTGTATCTGGTTTTGAAAACCATGTTGGGTCCGATTAGCTGTACAATAATATTCAAATTTTATTGTTTAAATCGTCAAACTTATCAATATACAAATGTGGTTGAATGCACAGATGCTATTTACACATATTAAAAGATAAACATTTTTGGTTCCTGTATTTTTTCCCTACGTCAGTATAAAATATAATTTCAAAATTATTATTCAAAATTATTAGCCTTAATGGCACCAAATTTTGTACAGATGATAGCATTGTAGGCATAAACATGTAGTTTAAAATTCATAAAGTTTGGATGAAAGCTGTAGAAGTTTTAAAAAATCACAGAAGCGTTCCCTTAAGAATGGCTAGCAAAGAAATTAAGTACATGCTTCTATTTAAACCGTACAATTATTACCGGTAGTAAATGTAATCTAATATCTTCATTTAGGGATTATAAGGAAATTTATTCTACCTAAATTATGTAATCCAGAGAACGAAAGTCGCTCTTATAAGGTTGAATGAAGAGTTGGTCATCTTTGATACTCATATGGCCTCATTCTGAAATTCGACGAACGAATATCACACAAACAACAACAACCAGTTGCCAACAACAACAATGACTGCGATCATGAAAATGCTAGGGAAATGACGTCATGAATGATACCAACACCAGAAACAGAAATATATCAGACATTATTCATTTCGGCGAAAAAAAATATATTCCAAAAACTTTTTTAATTGAGTAGTAGAAGTGTTATAAATAATCCATAACAAAGATATACTGAAAGGGTAAATTAGGTGCAAATTAACATCCTTTGCTAGTCGTGTGAATGAGATTCTGTCCGAGGTGGACGTAGAGAAATTTCACGCTATAGGAGAGTGGTCATTTTTTTGTGTCTAAGACTGAACATACTGAACTCAGCATTCAGCAACCAGGTTGTATATAAATATATGATATTTTAATCAAATTTGAAATATGTCAGAAAGAAAATACTATACCGGTAATAGTTCCTTTACAAATTGGAAAAGGACATATGTACATAACACCTATTTCGTGAGTTACTACAATTTACTGGTATGTTTACTTTAAACACTTTTATTTATTACCATAACTACAAAAAAAAAAAAAAAAAAAAAAAAAAAAAAGAGAGAGAAAAGGAAAAGTCTTAAGTATGAATTTTGTTCTGAACCTTTTTTCTTGGCCCTTCAAAGATTAAAAGATAATTAGGCAGTGTAGTGAAGACCATAAAACATGAGAAGTGAACTTTTATATAACATCTGAGAATAGATAGGAGATCTAATTTATGTCTTGTGCCAGTGTTAAAATCATGTGTTTTGTATTAAAATTATATTTGTCACCATAGCAACAAAACGCTATTACTATTTTCTTTTGTTAAGTTTATTTATAGGCTTTAACATCTGTGGTCATATAACGTGTTTAGAATCTCTGGGTATACCAGTAGGCCGTGGTTACTACTATTGAGTTTCTGTTTCTATTGTGTGTTGTAGATGGCTTTGTGTTTATGTAACTGATTTAGATTTTGATTAATCCATGTTTAATCTTTCGTACACTACGAGAGGATGGTGTCAAGTAACACCGAAACAGCTATAAGATACACAAGCTTACATAATTAACACGAGCAAGATCGCCATTTAATCAATTATTTAGATTAATGTTTATGATATTGGTAATTGAGGCTGTGATGAATCATATGTAAATTTCCAATCCAACATTTGGCTTTTGTGACAGAGAAACTCCGAAAAACCCCATTCAGATTGGTCAGTCATGAGGTTTGAACCTGGAGCCTCCCAAATGCGAGTCTCAAACTTTATCGTCTGAGCCAACTCGCTCAGTGTTATTACTATTCGTATTAAAAATCGATCCATGACTTACTGTGACTTAATAGACACTCTATTCTCTATGAACATCATAGAATAGGTTTTCATTATGAAAGCGAAATAAATTTCTTCTAGGAGATTGTCGTTTTGTAATGGTAATAAATAAAATTATGTATAAACTCTTGTGTGGTGTGGATTGCTGAGAATTTTTCCATTCATACAAAAAAAAAGTATCTTTTTGCACACAAGTTACATAAGTAACTTGTAAGACTTACACCCTATTTGGACAACCTTTCACCAGCCAGGATTAAGTATGTACAATTTTTTTGTTAATTTTGTTTCGAGTGACGAGTGTCTTGTTTACTACATTTTTATAGTTATAGTATTGTATAACAATAACGTAAACCAATGGAACACAAGCCATCTGAAACAAAATCAGGAACTTGTGAACTTACCTCGACAGGTTAAAGATTAGCCCAATTGATTGCAAAACTGTCCTCTCAAATTTTCAATAGGGAAATTAAAGGTTTATAAATTTAAATTTGTGTTCTTCAAAATGGTTCGAGACAACACATGCTTAAAATTCATTATTTTATCACCCTCTTGTTATGTAACCTCTTCCTCACTATACTTTTAAAACCATTCAGCATCTACTTCATGCACTCCAAGTTTTCTTCCTTTCTTTAGTATACTCAATTTCCCATTACATCATTCATACGAGTATATTTGGTTTCCTAATTTCCTTTCAGTCTTCTAAAAATTTTCAATCGATCTTGTACAAATTTATGTTTACATAACTTTACATATTACTTTTCAGACAATTGCTTGCCATTAGTAACCCAGGGCTGGGCAGTATTTGAAATACATGTATTTGAAATACATTTGTATTTTGTAATTTGTAAGGATTTTCGAAAGTATTTTGTATTTAAATACATAAAATTGATGTATTTTGTATTTCAAATACTCAAAATACTTTTTTCTTCTTTTTGTTCTTCAAGTTTTGGATTTGGATTTGAAGAATGAACTCTTGTTTTATTTGCCTACCCATTTCAGATGTGCTAGCCATACATTTAGTTTTCTTGCCACAACTGATTTCCTGAATGCCGTGAAGATATCTCCAACAGCATCAAGGGTCCATCACCCAACACTTGCTACATGTTCAGCATTATGGAATGCGTCTAGGAGACTCAAATACTCAGAAATTATATCAGACGTCTTGAAATATTCATTAAAGTTTCCTTGCCCAACTCGAATGAATTTTCTTTATGACTCAATCTCTCAAATACTGGAATTCAAACATGATATAAACAGTATATGTGAAAAACTGGGATTGCCAACCTTCAAAGATGTTGAGTTTCAGTACCTTGAAGAATATTGTGCAGTTCTGAAACTCATTGCCGTAGCCCTTAATTTAATGCAAAATGAGAAGACGTGCTATTACGACCAACTGTTGTCCATATTAATTTCCCTTAAAAACATATTACATATTCTGTTACCTAGTAATCTACGCCATCTATTCCAAGTAACTTCAATCCTAATAAGTTCACTTTCATCAAGATTTAAAGCGATGTTTGATCTGATCCCAGAAGCAAATTGAGCTATTTTGGCAGCTTGCTCCACCCATCATTTAAGATGAGATGGCTGCCTGACACTGCCTCACCAAATGATAAGAAGAGGACACAGAATATGTGTGTGAAATCAGCTGAGCAGTTGTCTGCTACACCTTGGTCAGTTCAGACGATGAAGACAAAAACAATTTATATGTTTTCAACTCAAGTAAAACAGACTTTGAAAAGCAAAAAGAAAAGAGCTTGTCTGCTGTGGAGTACGAACTCATACAATTCTTCAATGGCAAAGGGACAACCCTGTGCACTCTAGAGAATTACCCAACAGTGAAATAAGCTTTTAAATATACCCATAGTACAAGTTTGTGTTCCTCTGCGCCTGTAGAAAGACTGTTCTGTTGTGCAGGATTTATTCATTCACCTGCATGGGGATCCTATGTCATGAACTTTTTGAGGAACTGGTTGTTTTGAGAGGGAGCAGTAATTATTCGTATGTAGCATAATTTCATTGCTGACTGGGTAAAGGAAGAATCTTCAGTTACAGTGTTTATGTAATATTTTAGATTTTTAGTAATATTCTTATTTCTTTAGGCCTATATATTGTATCGAGTATTTGAAATACAAATGTACCTATTCTGAGTATTTGAAATACAAATGTATTTTGGTTAATTTTTTTTAAGTATTTTGTATTTGTATTTCAAATACAATTATTTGAAGTATTTTGTATTTGTATTTGAAATACTTGGATGTCAGTATTTTGCCCAGCCCTGGTAACAATGATCTTTTTTCTTTATTAAGTTTAATTAATTAATTTACTACCTACGTCATTTTCACTGTATATTACATCAGCAGGACAAATTTATAAACAATACACTCTTCTAAAATTTTATTGGAATTTGGAATAAAGTTTCATAGAGAGTTTCCTATACATACTTTAATTTACTTCAACAAATATTTTTACAATCATCACCTGTTGCTTAAAATGTGTAATGTACACACAGTCTTAGGAGGGTAAGGGTGATGTTTTAGTGTTAACTCTATTTATTCCTAACAAAAGTGAGAAAAATATATGCCTTTGTCCTTTCCAAAATTATATTAGTACGGAACAAAACGAATTTAGAAAAAATTTGAACTATTGTACTTGAAACGCTTTTTTAATTCCATATTAATATTTTTTAATAACATTTAAGAAACATGGAGGGGAATAGTTAGTAGAAAATTAGAAAATACACAAAAACAACAACAAAATATCACTGCTATTATAGAGAGCAAAAATGTCACATTAAAGTGCACCATAAAAAAATTGAATTGGTCATTACTGAACTTCACTGATTTTGATCTCAATGTAACTTTTCCTACTGAATTATGATAAGCTCACGCGAACTCATTATTACAAAAACTGCGTGAAATATTGAATATTTTTCAAACTTCTGAATATCACTGCACATCTCTCATCACCGCCTGTTCAGCCTGACCCAAATGGCCACAAGAGTACATACGTGCAATGTTACACAAAAACAAACAACGAAAATTGTATTTTCTTTTATGTCAACTTCGCCAATGTCAACATCTTCAAGGAATTTCTTAGGGTACTTGTAATGACAATACAGGTCCTCGCATAGCAATGCCGTTCGGTTCATTCCATACATCGCTGTCATGAGGCTGTGCAAAGAAGCTCTGAAGTAACTGATGTGATACATCCACATGAAGTACTCGGGGATGTCACGATGGAACATGTTGAAGCCGAAATTCGACATCAGGACTGCAACCACTGGGCTGAAGAACACTGCAATCTGAACAGAAAAATGCTTGTTACACATCTTCATAATAATTGCATGTTTTAATACGAAGAACTCATGAATGAGGTCGGAATACTGTTTTATCTCAACTGTAATTTCAACTTCAATGTTAGTGTGCATACGATTCATCTGCAATACTCTTAAATCTGATCATACAACACCTTCCCTCCAGTTACTTTCATGGGCACGTCTCAAGGAACAAGAACAATACATTCAATGTCTCTTCTGTTTAGAATCATGCATACGTCTACTCCGAATTATCTGTTATCGCGCTTTCAATTTCTTACAACTCTTCGAAACCGACATCAAGCACTTCTTTCTATCCCTCATCATAGAACGTCTTTATACTCTTCTTCCTATACTGTACTACTAAGATTTAAAATCATCCGTCTTCAAGTGAGATTGACCACTGGGATCCGGAATTAACAAACATAAAAGATAAAGGGAAATGAAACGGGCAAAATATGGATTAGATTTGTACATTAAAACAAAAATTTACGTGTTAATATATAGATGATAGTGTAGAATTTGAAGAGAGGCCTTCAGAATTTCCATTACAATCTTCTGAACCTCATAAAAGGGAATTTTAAAGGATTTAAGAATATTAGATGTAAATTTTGGTAAACAACCCCTCGCTCCAAATAGTAAGCCTGTAACATCCCAGTTGTAAAGCGAAATGCCATATTTTTCACTCAAGTATGGAAGACAAGGTACATATTTAGCTCGCTTGTCATCATTAATCTGCAGTGCTTGATTTGTGTCTCGTTCAAAGCAAATCGTAGGGTCTAAGACCATCGCTTTCTGGGTTCTTCTTGATGGAAATTATATCGACTCTTCTATGAGAATCGTCTTCAGACACACAATGAATCTCATTATGTACTTCCCATCCTCTGTTTCTTAGCAGGTTGGCAATTGCTGTACGGGCACAGTACACAGTAGCTCTCCCTTCTTACAGAACCCCAGTACGTGGCCAAGTGTTTCAGTCTCGCTGCAGCCGGGATGGCGACAACGGGTAGTACTGAAGGTTCCGAGGACGAAAGACACTTTTTAGAGGAGATCCAGGAGTTGGCTTTGGGGCATTCTTGAAATGTACAAACACCTTTGCCTTAATGTGGGAGCTGGCACCATGACTGGAATGATTGTTTTCTGAGAATTTCTCTGGATGTTTTCCTTTAGTTTTAGGAGTGACGCTGTATGGAGCAATCTTTAGTCGCATGAGAGATGTTTTCTTCTCCTCTTCTAGATTTCTCATGTGATGTGATATAGATGCCTCTGGAATTCGTTACCTAATGACGTCAGGGACTGGGGGACTTTATCACAATTCAAAATTAAATTGAAAAATTTTGTCTTAGTTAATGTTTTTTAGGTATTGCTAGAAGTATTGATTTGTGTTTTTTTTTTTTTTTTTTTTTTTTAATTTAGATTAAAATTGCAAGTTTCTTGTTTATGTTAGTTAATTAGTTAGGATAGAATTGATTATGATACTTAATCACTCATTTAAAGTTTGTGTGACTGCAACCTGTGTATATTTTTGTGTGGCTTTACTTTGTTTATAGTGTTTTTTTTTTCTCTCTGTTTATTTCTTGTGTAGCTTTACTTTGTATAAAGTGTATTTTTTTCTGTTTATTTCTATTATTGTATTTGTATTCCTGATGTTGTGGAAGAGAAGGCCTGATGGCCTTAACTACATCATAATAAAGAAACAAATAAATAAATAAATAAATAAATAAATAAATAAATATGAGGGATCGGTAATTTCATAGAAGACGGGCACCTGGTTGGATGTAGTAAGTATTACCAACTTTTTTTACTTTAGAGTTAAATGTTAGTGATTTTTGGTGACTTTTACGTATTAGTTCTAGGTTTTTCCAGGTGTCGCGTGATGTTCTTTCAATTTGATTGGTTATAGTTGTCATTTGTTCTAGAATTTTCGTTAATTTTGAATAGGTAATGACAATGTCAGTAAGTTGTTCTTGGTTGTTTGACGTGGTGGTGTTATGTTGTGTCTGATGGCTAAAGCTATTGGAAGTTTGTCATTGTATGATATTTGTGAAAGATGTGTGAACATAGAACAGAGTATTAAATTTTGTGTCGATTTTGGTTTAGTTTTTTCGCTGTTGAATACGAATTGTTTCGATTGTTGAGGAGAAAACTGTTTCTGTGAATCCAAGGAACTATTTACTGAATTTTCCCCTATACCTAAGTTAAAGTGTAATAAGTGTTAGAAGAGAATTTCATTTTGTGTCAATACATGGTTTAATTATGTGATGTTGACTGTAGGACAAAATGTTGGTTTAGTTCTTTTGTTGCCTGCATGGTTTAAGTTTAAATTGCCTTGAAGTCTGTGTCATAATGGAAGTGAAGTGGTTGTTGTTGAAGACATCAGTGAGGAATGAACTTTGTTTCATAAGGTGATAAAATCTATAACAACAATGTTGTTGTTGTTGTTGTTGTTTTCTAATGCCAGGGGTTTGACAATAAAGTCATTTGACCTCTTGCACTCCAATATTTTTCAACGATATTATCATGACCAGCCACTGAAGCACAGATTTTGAGGTGTTCCGAATCCATTTCTTGGTTTGAGTTGCACAATGGGCAGTTAGGGGACTGATATATTCCAATTCTATGCAGGTGTTTGGCCAATATAACAACAATGTATAGTTTTGAAAAATGGCTTAATAATGAACAATACAATTTTTATCTTGAAAAGGAAGCAAAAACGAGCAAAACTGTATTAAACTTTTTTCGGAATATGTATGATAAGAACTTTCTTGTGTTAAATTTTAACGTACCTTGTTAACATGTTTCGACCTATTTTCGGTCATCTTCGGAACTGGTCGTTGTTGGTCTTGGCGCCTCTTGTTTCCTGTGTAGGTGCGTTCGTAGTGTAGAGTCAAAGAGTGTATGTGTTTTGAAATTGAGTTGTGTGTTGGGATGTGTTTTCGTGTGTCTGTATATTTCATATTGTTCTAGTGTGTTGAGTTTCTGGCTTTTTGGTTGGCTGTGCAGTATTTCCATGTCTGTGTTGATATCTCTGTAGGTGTGGTTGGCATTTGTGATGTGTTCTGCATATGTGGAGGCGTTTTGTAATTTTGTTATGGCTGTGATGTGTTCTTTGTAACGTGTTTGAATGATCTGCCTGTCTGTCCTATGTAGAAGTTGTTGCTCCACATATGCAGAACACATCACAAATGCCAACCACACCTACAGAGACATCAACACAGACATGGAAATACTACACATCTAACCAAAAAGCCAGAAACTAAACACACTAGAACAATATGAAATATACAGACACACGAAAACACATCCCAACACACAACTCAATTTCAAAACACATACACTCTTTGACTCTACACTACGAACGCACCTACACAGGAAACAAGAGGTGCCAAGACCAACAACGACCAGTTCCGAAGATGACCGAAAATAGGTCGAAACATGTTAACAAGGTACGTTAAAATTTAACACAAGAAAGTTCTTATCATACATATTCCGAAGTGATACAGTGTTAAAAGTTGTGTAATCAAGATGTATAAACTTTTTTTGTTTGAAATATCTCAAAGAGCAACTCCCTGAAATTAATAACATTACTCATGATTTACTCTGTATATGTATTGTCACAATAAATACTTCAAAGCACAAAATCAAAGTTTTGCACTTGTATGATCTTGGATTACGACAAATAATTGTTTTCTTTTTCCATACAAGCCACTCCATGAATCTGTGAATCAAAACGTAACTATGGTAATCTTCTATTCGAGTTTTGATCAGTTCTCTGTAAACTTTATGCCTCTTATTCTCATAAAAGCTGTCTTTATGGATAATGTGTTACAATTACTTTATCACATAAGCATAGTCTGAACCATAATTGAAAATTTCCTAGTACTTATTGGCTTTAACAAGTAAATACTTCTATTCACATATTTTTAAGTAGGTAAAGATTAAACTCATAAAGTACTACTTATACCAGTACTTTCTTAAAGTTGCATTACTTACTGATAAGTAGTAGTATATACCGAAATGCTTTATTACTAGATTGCAACTATTTTACTTAAATTTATCCTACCTGCAGTTGAGACATATGACCAAGTTCTCCTTATCATTCTTTCTCTCTTGCTAAGTAAGAAAGTGTAGGTATACAGTGCGCGAACATGTTTTGAGCAGCATACCGGTGTGTATCAAGACTCAAGTACTGAAATGTAATTTATTGTGGAAACGAAAACAAATGAAGCATTTAAGAGAGGGTGGGGTCAATGCTGTACAGTGCTCTCATACTTGCCTTGAGGGGTGCTACCACTCCAATGAAGAAGCCGCATGACTGGGCTGTCAAAGTGGCGCAGAAGGCTATCATGAAGAAAAGAGCGATTCTGTGCAATTCCATTGGCTGTTCAGTGGAAACATAGCTTAAAATGATGTAGAATATAGCTCCTAATATCTGAAATGTAACAGATAAATTAAATAATTAGATTACATTACAGAGAAAGAGGTAAACAAACACAATGAAATAAATGAATAAGTAAGCAAATAAATAAATAAATAAATTAATTAATTAAATAGATAAATGAATAAGCAAATAAATAAGCAAATAAGCAAATAAATAAGCAAATAAATAAATAAATAAGCAAATAAATGAATAAGCAAATAAATAAATAAATAAATAAGCAAATAAATAAATAAATAAATAAATAAATGAATAAGCAAATAAATAAGCAAATAAATAAATAAGCAAATAAATGAATAAGCAAATAAATAAATAAGCAAATAAATAAATAAGCAAATAAATAAATAAATAAATAAATAAATATGCAAATAAATGAATAAGCAAATAAATGAATAAGCAAATAAATGAATAAGCAAATAAATAAATAAGCAAATAAATAAATACATACGCAAATAAATAAATAAATAAATAAGCAAATAAATAAGCAAATAAGCAAATAAACAAATAAACAAATAAATAAAAAAATAAATAAATAAATAGGTACCGGTACATGAGTAAAAGAATGAACTACTGTTTTTCCTTTTTTTCTCTGACAAGTCATGTGATTTTAACTCTTTTATGGACAAACAAGGAAATAATAATGATAATAATAATAATAATAATAATAATAATAATAATAATAATAATAATAATAATAATAATAATAATTCCAATTCATGGAAACATCCCACTCTTCCGAAATTGTACTCTAGACACATTATTATATGCAGACGATCAGATTCTTTTTGCTACAAATGAAGACGAGCTGCAATACTCTATATATCACTTGAATATAATAGCACAAAATTTCAATATGAAAATTTCCATGAAATTTTGTTCTCTTTCTGTAAATGGCCCCAGGGAAACTTATTTTTTTACGGCCCTCGTAATTGCACTCGAGTGGCCAAAATTTGTGTAAGCACTTCTTTTGAGACTATTAAAATGATGGAAGAAAAAATATTAATTTTTTATCTGCCCCCATGAGAATGTTTGCTTGTAAGTACAAAGAAGAAAACCATATTACCAGACAAAATCGTGCCAATTCAAAGAGAGAAGCTTGACGATATACACAAACTAATGCGTTTCATACCACATGAATATCAAGAATTTTACAATAATATTCTTCAGTGGTCTATTGTGGAAAAATAAGTTCATTTATATGCTGAACTTGTATATTAAGTACACAGTAAGCCTATGCATATATTATATCCCTAATTTGACAAATAAACTTTAGTTGAACTGAAATTATTATACTGCAATTTTGATTCCTTGCAGAAACAGCACATGTCAAGCTAATATATATTGATTTATTTCATTAACAATTCATTAGATTGAAATAAATTTGGTATAAAGCAACACATCTATTAGGCTTCTGTCTGAAGAAGCCAGTACTATAACCATTGATGTGGTCTAGCACCAGTAATACCGTTTTTTGTATCTACTGAAAAATTTAGTTTTCATAGCATGTGCTGTTTCTGCAATCCCCGATTCAAATAAGATTGCTTTTAAAATTCCTCATGGCTCCTTTAACGTGACTTATTTGAAATCATAACTTTTTACAATATTATCTGATTGGATAGATTTTCTCTCAAAGAAACTATCATATAAAGATAATAGGTTAACAAATCATTACAATACATATACTAGTCTATATCCCAATAAATATTGTAATGGTTTGTTAACCTATTATCTTTATGCTCGACCATGCCGAAATGTAGTAATTATACACCTGGTAGCAAACCTTTAATGCATGTCATTAAAGTACACCTACTCATTAAAGGTCAGGTCTTTTAGCCAATGACGACTCAGGTTACAACTGTTCAGCCAATGACAGGTCAGCTTTCTACCGTTATAAAACCGCAAGTATCGATTATTCTCGGATATGCAATCGAAAGAGAATTAGCGAAGTCACGGAGGCTGGAAATCCAATACTGCCGCAGAAGATTATGTTCTGTTACTATAATAATTAGCGTTAATTGTAAATAATATTCAAATAAATTCAATTTTTCATCTCGTTTTTCAATGTCTAATTTAATTTTAATGTTATCTCTGTAGGTTCTTATGGCCTAGCAAGGTCAATGTGGACATCTGTTCCTCGGAAAAAATCAATACTTTCGCGTCTGCGCACATCTCACAACATACGGGACATTGATCAAGGTCAGATACAAAGAAAATTAATAATATCAAGTTAGAAATATGGTCGAGCATAAAAAGTCGTATGAAACTCGCCTATAATGGTAATTAAGAAGCTCGTATGAAAATTATGAAACTCGCTTGCGCTCGTTTCATAAATATCCATACTCGCTTCTTAATTACCTTCATTATAGGCTCGTTGCATAATGTACTATTATATGATAAGTTTCTTTGACTGAAAATCTATTCAATCACACATTATTGTACTTGCTGCAACTTATCGGAGAAAAACATGACATTAACCTTTCGTAACTTTTTGTATCTTTGTTTCCTGCCTGTATAAGCCCCTGCACAAACACACAAAATAAATTAACACAGGAAACGTTGAAATAAATCCATACATTTACGAAATAAAGAAAACTAATTTCTTATTTGTAATGTCCAAATGTCTCACTTTGCAGATTTAAGAAATTAACTAGTTGTTCTGTATTTTACATTCCAAGAAGAATAACGTAAATTTACATCTGATGCTTACCTGAATAGGCATCTCCAAAAAAATTGTAGCAAGAAAACTGGGAAGTAACGAATACCATTGGTTGAAGTATTCTCTCTTCAGTACATTCATTTGCAAAGGAACTGTCGAAAGAAAAACATCCACATTAAGCATCAAATAGTGAAACAACTACAGTACAAAATTGAGTAATTTAAGGTTGGGGCATATAAGTTTGATACTTTCTCGTACAACTTTCATAAAACGAAAACCAATATAACTAGAAAACCTACTGCAATGATAAATTTGGTCGGTCCTATCATTCTTCTTATATTTTCAATATATTTTCTTCTTCTTCTTTCATTCTGTGCGATGTTAAATTAATAAAAAAAAACAAACAAAACAAAAAAAAAAAACATTGTTTTGAGAGAAGCCAATTAACATAAAAAATGCAATAAATTACAACGCGTTTTTGTACCTACGACTGTTGAATTAGATGTTCTACTTAAAATTGAATGGGTTAGTTTTACATTTTCTGCAACAGGAACACTACAGCAGGTGCCCATTTGATTTCTGCTCATAATGAACTATTTAAATATTACAGTTTGATGCAGTACAGAAGACTAGAAACATTCACAACTGCACTGTCTGATAGTCCCTTCACTACTGAACAGAATAACATACAGCGAAACATTTCGTGCGCGCATTCGCAATAATCAAACTTGTTTTGTTTGTTGCTATAACATATTTTGGAACGGAAGGAGTAACAAATAACAAATACAAATTTATTACCGTCAAATGGGCAAACTTGGAACAGTGTTTTCACTTGGAACATTATCATAGGGTATTTTCGTTTTGTCTCAGTAACACCAAACTGTAATAGAACCAATGTGCTGCACAACAAAGTAACAAGTGAAGATTATGTTGCCACTGTGACAAAACGAAAATACCCTATGATAATGTTCCAAGTTTGCCCATTTAACGGTACTCAAAAACTACAAAATCAATATCACTTTCAAATATTCGATATTTAAATTTATTATTTTATTTTATTGGGTTATTTTACGACGCTGTATCAACATCTCAGGTTATTTAGCGTCTGATAATGCCGGTGAAATGTGTCTGGGGTCCAGCACCGAAAGTTACCCAGCATTTGCTCATATTGGATTGAGGGAAAACTTCGGAAAAAACCTCAACCAGGTAACTTGCCCCGACCGGGATTTGAACCCGGGCCACCTGGTTTCGCGGCCAGACGCGCTGACCGTTACTCCACAGGTGTGGACATTTAAATATAATATCACAGGAAACATAATATGAAAATTTGGTTCGAATCTCTAAAATAGGAACATAGTTTTGAAAGTTACTAACGCTGTTGCATTTTGTTCCGATCATAAGTTTCAATTTGGCAATGTGAAGTTTGTTCTCTGTTGTCTGAGAAAAAAAAAAAATGTGGCAACCTTATTCATAAACCGAGATTGCAACGTTTATCTACCTCCTGTAATATTTTGCTATCACAAATACATGCTTCCACTTCAGTATAGTAGTCCTACTTTTGTTAATAGATAATTTCTTGTTAAAAGAATCATGGAACCACTGAAGAAGTAGTACTTACATGTGGCTGTGACTGCCATTGTTCCGGTATATACAAGGAACAGAAGACTACCATACAGGTATACAAAGTTGCCAAAAACTGAAGTAGCCTTGGATCCAACACCTTTGTAGAGATAGCCAAATACGATTCCAATCACAATGTGCGCTAACAAACGAATCAAGAAGTATTTCTGAAATAAAAAAAATTAACAAATCAACATTACTGCAACATTTGAAGAAGGAATAATTACACAATATATCTGGATGCATAACGACACATATTCAGAAATACTAGTATCAGCACTAAAAATTTCGTCACAATCAGGAATTGAACCCGGGATCTTCCGGTCCGAACCCACTTGCTAATAGACGCCCATAAATGGTCAGCCGTAAGTACCCTCCAAGAAAATGCCCCTGTTACTAGTTTCTGTTTGGGGTTGAGTGAAACTCAGGACCATAGAGCGGTCAGGAAGGATTAGATCAGTTTAAAAAAAATCTATGACCCCATCGTGAATCGAATCAGCGACTATCTTGCTTTGCAGCATTACTCCTTAACTGTAGCCGCATGTGGGAAGAATGCCTTGTCATAGATTGTGTATTACTAATTAATCCTTTGTGGCATGAGTTAGTGTTGATCGTAATGTCATTTTCATGAAGATGTAGGCACAGTCTAGTATATAGTCACGAAGCTCAATACGTAGAGAATATGCATCCACAGATAATTACTAACCACCGAGATCGCTACTATTGCCTCATCACATACAATGTGAAACAGTACCGCCACAGTCTATTGTTCCTAGTACCCTCATCAACTAAAGCTTCATGACTGTGATGTAGGTTTGTTGGCATAGAAACGTTAACAAATGAAGGCATAAATGAATGCTGGAAAAATGAAAGCATTTATTATGTACTTCGGTACATCATAATAATAAAAACTGTTTAGTTTAATCAATTTTATTTTAACAAGTGATATTACTTACTAAATGTTAGGTTTATTCATTATTAGTTGTGTTTTATAATAAATATAAAATCCCACAAAAATTAATTAGTTAGGATGTTATGGAGGTTTTTCCAACAAACAAACTGAAAGTAAGCAAAGCATTGCTATTTTTCTAAGTATTAGAGTGAATGAAAGTAAGTATGAACAAATGTTATAATCTATGTAAAAACTACAGTATAAAATCACAAAAAAAGAAAACAATTTTTTTTTCTGCTGCAACAGACATTTTTCTTGTCAGTACTTAAAAGGAATGAAGTAACTGATGTTCAGATTGTCAAAATCAATAAATGTTAGTTTATTACCCCGTGTATAAAACAGTTTTCTACATTACACGTAAAATACGTACAGGTAACCCTGGCTATAGGTGTAGTAACCTTACTTACATAATTTCTGTACTCTTCAAGAATATTCCTGTAATACAACAGGAAGAACTGAGCAAAGAGAGACGCTTGGGCGCACGCCGTATCTGGGATGTCTTCAATCGACGAATTCTCACTGCTCGCCAGGGTAGCACACTTCGCAGATTTCTCATCCTTTGCTTGTGAATCTGTTAAAAAGAATAATGATTATCATCAACAGCTGTGGGATGTCAACATTATTTGAGTGTGCTTGGCAAGTAGGTGAGTTACTCTTATAACACAATCTAACGCGTACACAGGCAATGTACACAAGATACACTCATTAGAACTAATAGTTAATTTCTGATCAACTATACTAATTCTTCCAGAGCGACATACATCGAGATATGCGGGTTATTCATAAAGTAATTTCCGTTTTTTATATACAGCGCGCAGTAATCGACGTAGCGATACCGTCTTTGCAGTGAACAGTGTCGCCAAATTTAGCGATAAGTCACTAAATCTAGGGAATTTTGAGTCAGTCTCGGAAACAAATTTTGTAGAATACGATTAGCGACTTTTCTGCTGATTTTTATATTCTTCCACTTTTTCCTTTCTTTTAAGTTAAAACATTCAACTGAAGTCATGCACTTCTTAATTTTAGAAGAGGCACGAGTGCATGACTGAGTAGTCTATACGATTCATACGTGAAAGCCCTTATCTCATATTTGTGATCAGTGATCATGGTGAAAGATGCTGATTCAGTTATTCTCACGGGTTAGGTCTATCTCTCTCTCTCTCTCTCTCTCTCTCTCTCTCTCAGTGCTACTGCTCCAACACCCATAAACGGTGGCAACTTTGATTGACACGTGACGAGTGACGAGATTTTCCACTCCGAACCGACCGGAGGCAATTGAGTTTCGGAATTTTGTGCTTACAGTTCGTGTGAAGCAAATGAGACTAGTTTTTGCTGATTTTAATATATATTTAAAAAGTTTTAGATTTCACAAAAAAAAAAAAAAAAAAATTGTGGTCAAATGCTTAGGTGAAAATTTCCACACTTACAATTTGCCAGAAAGTGTAGTGTCAATGATAGGATCAAGTGCAGTGTATTCACAATCAGCTGTTCCCACACCTTCCACCTCAACATCACAGCCGTCGACAACACAACCAGACTCCGCAGAAGAGGGTGACGACGAAGAAATGATATTTTTCTCCGCACATATATGTTTTTCTTATTTTTATTTAGTGATATTTATTATTAACTTTTAGCGATATTTCTGGGGATTTCTTAACAAACATTGGACAGATTGAGATATTTTTTGTTGAAAAGTTAGCGAAATTATAGGGCGATATGTTGGCAATAGTGGCAGTTCGCTTCGAGCAATGGTACACAGAGGATCGTGCGGCTGTTACTCTCAGTGCTACGCGTGTTCAAAATTTATGGTCTAATTGAGAATCCCGCCAGCTGTGAGTCACGCTTTCTTGTGTCGAAAACTGTAAAGGGCTGAAATCCATCACATTGCAAGACAACGCCCGCCCGCATACTGCACAGCGTTGTGTCCCAACTGAAAAAAATTTAACTGGGAAGTATTTGGTCATCCTCCATACAGCCCTGATTTGGCGCCTAGTGATTACCATCTATTCATGCATGTGAAATGACTTGCATCGCAGCGCTTTGATGATGAAGAGTTGCAGTCCAATGTAATAAACAGAGACCGGAAGTTTAGGGATTATGAATCATTAAAATAGGCAGGAAAAAAGGCATCATAAATAGCTAAAATAGGCAGGCAAAAAGACATAATAAATAGCCAAAACAGGCAATAAAAGCCAATTATAAAAACCTTACACTAGACCCACAATCTTGCACTTACCACAAAGGGATTTCGGCAGCAAGAAAAGCTTTACATAAGTCGAATATAAATTGAGATTTTCGACTCGATGTTGCAATTACTGTTGGAAGCAAAGAAATCTTCTTCCCAGTAACCTTGGAAAGTGCATTTTTGTATTTGGTTGTACTGATATGTTGCGATATGAAATATTTAGCTATAGTCGCGACGCTGTTATTCCGGCGTGACTCCTCCCCTTTGCTTACGTGTTAGGAAGTCAAGGCTCTATAAAGTCTAGGTAGGTAGTATCGTTCGCCATTTTTGTTCTTTCGTTGCCGAGCTACCAGACGAGGAATCTATTTGCCACACCGTTAAACATTATCATGTCGTAGCTCCTATGATAATAAATCAAACGCACTGTAATTCAACAAATAAGGTGAATGTAGAGTATCCAACGCCCACAGAACGAATATTTCACTTTTATCACTGCCAATGTTGCGCTATAATCGTATATGCAAAGTAGGCTATAACAAAAACCTAAACTAACCAAACCTAACCTGTCAAAGAAGCAACAAGTTATACTAAAGATGTGTAAAATTGGCCTGTGTCTCTATAGTGGGTGGGACATAAGTAACATTGCAGCAAATAAAGACTTCGTGTGCTTTCTGCGAACGCCAACGAAAGAGCCAAAATGGCGGGCAATTATATTAAGTATTTATCGAGCCTTAAGAAATTAATATTGTCTTAATCAGCGAATCACAAGACGCACACGTTTAAATGTAGTCGACCTGCAACGTGATTGGCTGCCGGAAATTAGAGCGACGGGACTATAGCTACAACAACGTCGCAATGAAAACCGAAAGAAAAATAACAGTTAGAAATAACGTTAGACCCGCACTCATTGTTGCCTTGTCAAATAAACACAAGCGATAATTAAAACGCTTACTGTTATACATTTTTGCACGGCAGCACTGATTGTTGCAAAGAGAATATGAACTGACTGAAAGACAATAATATACATTCGGTGAAGTCACTCATTGTAGCGGTTATAGAAATAAATTAAAATATACCTGTAGGCAATTTTTAATAATAAATTAATAATAGATAAATAATCAAATAAAGGCAAAAAAAAAGGATTTATTTTGTAAATTAGCATTTATATTTAAAAAAGGCAGAAAAGGGCAACATAAAACTGTGACGTTTCAATCACAAAGGTATAATTCGTGCAGGTTTACTTTCAAAATGAAGATAGATTTAACACATTTAAAAAGACATTCTGCCAAAGTTCCGGTCTCTGGTAATAAATTAGTGGCCACGATTAGTGACTATCCAAGAGATTCTTTTGAAACTATCTTGCTGGCCGCAAAGAAGGAAACGGCAGCGCAGACGTTTGGCTTTAGAGAATAAAAGAAGTCATTGCATTTCGTATGACAAAATAAAAACGATTGAACTGGGTTGCGTGTTGCATATTGCATCAATGTAGTAAAAAAATATGCCTCCAACTATTCGGAATTACTCTTTGTTCCATCATCAGGCACACTGGATAACTGGAGCGAAACGCTATTTGGTTAGGTAGGAAATTTAGCTAACTCAACCTGGACTGTTATGTCACGAGAACCTTGACAACTACTCTCCACTCTCATTTCATCATAGATAATGTCTGTTTTGAAACTGTGCTTCCTAGTCCAGACCGTTATGTAAACACCACAGATCATTGCTTTATTACTCGTAAAGCCACTAATTTTTGGGAACTCTGTAGCTAAGATGATGAAAAGGGATAAATCAGAAAGACTATACCAGAGTTTCTGTATAATGTAGGATCCAACTTTACCTCGAAGTTGGAGACCAATCCGTCAAAAGAAACTTCCCAGGAAACATTTTTTAACACATTTTGACACATGAAACCATATTTGACTGCACTAGACGTCATATTTAGATTCAAACCTCATCATAGATGTGTTCTGGCTGTTAACTGTAAAGCAGGGTTGCCAGATTCTCTCATCAGGAATCCAAGACATGATGATACTACCCTAGATCATATATGTAACAGATAACTCATCGCTATGTTAAAATCGGCAGCACTTTGAAGAGAACAACCGCCAGGATCGCCACCCGTCCGCCGTAAACGAACACGAGATGGCAGCACAGTCGCTAATGCAGTTCAAATGGGAATTATGACGTGACTCCGTATGTAACAACTAGATGGCAGCGTAGTAAACCTGACAAAAGTTGTTAATGTCAAAGCCTATAAGGCTGACCTATCTGTTACATATATGATCTAGGATACTACGTGGTGCACACCTTAACGTCATTAAACATTTGAATTAATTAAATTTGCAATTCAATTGATTTTATGTATATATTTCGTCTAATTAGACAGGGCCTAAGTTCTTCATTTCTTGCATTTTTGCTAGATTATGAAATTTCGTTTGAATTATTAACAAAGCCTGGAAAAATGTCATAATACAGTCTCACCTATACATGAAAAATGCGCGATAATGCAATGTTTAAATCATATTGATACTTCCAAAGAGAGTAAAGAATGAAAATACTGCACAACGCGTAATACATTCTATAGTAGTATCGTTTTTATTTCAATAGAACCCGATAGGAGGCCATGAGGACGAAGTTGGACATGATCTTGAAAAAAATGAATAACGAATTTTAAAAACAACTTTATAGAAACTAGCAAAAAAAATTGAATTTTTTCACATTTTTCTAGATTCCGGGACAAATATTTGATTTTTTTTTTACATATTTTACATTCCAGGACAAATAAAACTCAATCTAGGACACAAGACACCATTAAAATCCAGAACAATCCTGGGAAATCGAGGACGACTGGCAACTCTGATTTAAAGCCTCAAGACAACTTTATCACTAGACAGCGGTTTTTTCAACTCGAGGCTAGGACAGAAAACAAGTTTAATTGCTCAGAATATTTTTTGCTCCTAATAAGTTATACAATCGAGACATTATGGAAATACAAGTTTTTCTAACTGATTTCAAAAGAAGTGTTTTTCTTAAACACGTTGAGACTGCAATGAATGTATGGTCTGAAAAATCCAGTTGCTAGGTTTTCACAATACTAATAACAGAAATGACAGTGATATGATGGTTTAACAATGAGAAATAGATAAAAAGTACCGAAGATATGTTCTAATCTAATATCAAATGCAAGATTTAATATGAGCTCTTTTTTCCTTCTTAAAACAAATTAACGTAATAAGATACAATACACAGTCATGCAAGTAATAGTACATTATGCAACGAGCCTATAATGATAGTAATTAAGACGCAAGTATGGATGTTTATGAAACAAGCGCAAGCGAGTTTCATAATATTCATACGAGCGTCTTAATTACCATTATAGGCAAGTGTCATACGACTTGTTATGCTCGACCATATTTCTAACTTGAAATTATTCAGATGTATACATTTTATTTGTATCTGACAAGATCGGAAGTGACCTTGTTCTACGTCGTGAATTGTGAGATGTGCGCAGACGCGAAAGTATTGATTTTTTCCGAAGAACAATGTCATTGACCTTGATGTAATCCCGTTAAACTTGATATAACTTTGATTATTGAATTCGACATTGAAAAACGAGATGACAAATTGAATTTATTTGAATATTATTTACAATTAACGCTAATTATTATAGTAACAGAACATAACCTTCTGCAACAGTATTGGATTTCCAGCCTCCGTGACTTTTCGCTAATTCTCTTTCGATTGCCCGAGAATAATCGATACTTGCGGTTTTATAACGGTACAAAGTTGAGTTGTCATTGGCTGAACACCTGTAAGCTGAGTTGTCATTGGCTGTACATCTGTACTTTAATGAGTAGGTGTACTTTAATGACATGCATTAAAGGACTGCTACCAGGTGTATAATTACTACATTTCGGCATGGTCGAGCATAAAATAATAAAACGCTTTAGGCTTAAGTTATAAATGTTTCGTTTCTTTTCTGGAATTCGAAATGAGTTGCGGATAAAATTGCGCTTTATTATTTAATTTATCATGATTCTGACGGTACTAATGGCACTATGTGGTTTTTTTACTTGGTTATTTTACGACGCTGTAGCAACTACGAGGTTATATAGCGTCGATGGAATTGGTGATAGCGAGATGATATTTGGCGAGAAGAGGCCGAAGATTCGTCACAAATTACCTGACACTTGCCTTACAGTTGGGGAAAACCTCGGAAAAAAACCAACCAGGTAATCAGCCCAAGCGGGAATCGAACCCGTGCCCGAGCGCAACTCCGGATCGGTAGGCAAGTGCCTTAACCGACCAAGTTACGCCGGTGGCTTACTAATGTGTGGTGCCATTGATTATGGTACTAACATATTGTGTCCCGCGCAGTGGCGTAGTGGTCTAAGGCATCCTGCCTAGGACTCGCGTTATGGAATGAGCGCTGGTTCGAATCCTCATAGGGGAAGAAATTTTCTCATGAAATTTCGGCCAGTGTATGGGACCGGTGCCCACCCAGCATCGTGATGCACTTGGGAAGCTACGATAGGTAGCAAAAATCCGGTTTCGCAAACTAGCTGTAACGGCGTGGGGGGATCATCGTGCTAACCACACGATACCTCCATTCTGGTTGGATGATCGTCCACCTCTGTTTCGGCATGTGGACGTGAGGCCAGCAGCCGGCTGGTCGGTGTTGGCCCTTCAAAGGTCTGCAGCGCCATGGATTTAGTTTTTTTTTTACTAACATGTTGTGGTGACAGTACTGGTGGTACTACCTGTGGTGACGGTGTTGATGATACTACTTATGGTGACGATATTAATGGTAGTACATGTGGTGACGATAACATTGGTACCATTTGTGGTGACGGTACTGTGGTACTACTTGTGGTGACGGTGTTGATGATACTACTTATGGTGATGGTACTGATGGTAGTACATGTGGTGACGATAACATTGGTACCATTTGTGGTGATGGTACTGTGGTACTACCTGTGGTGACGGTGTTGATGACACTACTTATGGTGATGGTACTGATGGTAGTACATGTGGTGACGATAACATTGGTACCATTTGTGGTGATGGTACTGTGGTACTACCTGTGGTGACGGTGTTGATACTACTTATGGTGATGGTACTGATGGTAGTACATGTGGTGACGATAACATTGGTACCATTTGTGGTGACGGTACTGTGGTACTACCTGTGGTGACGGTGTTGATGATACTACTTATGGTGATGGTACTGATGGTAGTACATGTGGTGACGATAACATTGGTACCATTTGTGGTGACGGTACTGTGGTACTACCTGTGGTGACGGTGTTGATACTACTTATGATGACGATATTAATGGTAGTACATGTGGTGACGATAATATTGGTACCATTTGTGGTGACGGTACTGGTGGTACTACCTGTGGTGACGGTGTTGATGATAGTACTTATGGTGACGGTATTAATCGTAGTAGCCTACATGTGGTGACGATAATGTTGGTACCATTTGTGGTGACGGTACTGATGGTACTACCTGTGGTGACGATACTGGCACAGACGGTGTTGATGATACTACTTATGGTGACGGTATTGATGGTAATACATGTGGTGACGGTGTTAATGGTGTCGGCGGCGATGGCTGTACTATTGTGGGAGATAGTCTAAGTATTGACGTAATAGTATCGGTTGCTATTTTTAAGACTGTTCGGCAATTTTATCACCTCCGTCATCCTTAGTCATGTTTGAACGCACGGACCTTAGATCTATTGGTAAACATGATGGCTCGATCACTGACATTTTCTGTGAACTGTTGTAATCAATTTCTAAACAAATAAATTTTCCAGGGCTACAGAAATGCTCTTGAATGCTTTAGACCTTTGGATTATTTGCGTACGGTATTTTAGACGTGAGTGGAATATTTACACAGGCTCTGTCGTCACTTGCCATGCAAGTCGACAAGAACTAGGATCACTTTCCTTTCCAAGCCAGCACCCGACCTTGACCCCAATGTTTCGCAGTAAAATGCGATTACGTAAGCTGCAAATACTACATACCGTAATTTCCTTTAAGAGTCAGTTTAAGAATAAAAGAGAAAAGAAAATGACCATAACTACTGTAATTATAGCCATTAGGCTGCTATTAGTAATGTATTGTAAAATGCAGGACAACAATTACAGTGCTTGGAAATTGATACTTGGAAAAAAAATCCTAACGGGTGATCCAGACTGTACGAGTATACAATGGCTTTCATTACAAATCACAATAAATTTTGTGCGAGATCGTGCGTATTTGCTTGTTTTCCGCACAGAACCAATACGCGGTAAGTGTGAAATACCACATTCAGTATTCCCAACGTAACACACATAACAATTTCCCTCTTCTTACCGCTTAAGCGCCACATTCATTTTACTGCTTTAGGCTTTTAACATATTATTTTTAGAGACGTTTAACATAGTAATAATTATAAATTGGAAACTTACCACTGCAATTTCACCTAAATTGCAATGTTAATTATTGTTTTTAAATATTTGCAAAATTTAAGTAAAGTCTACTACTCCACGAAACTTACTGCATTCCTGATACAAGTAACATTAAGGAAGCCGTGAAAAAATCAACAAGATTCTAGATGCGGATGTTATTACTGCAATATGTTATATAAATAATATTGTTAAAATATTAAAATGAAAAATAAATCATTACATAACCTTACCGTTTGTTTTAAGTTCGCATTTATAGACTGGGGGAAAAAAAAGACAGACGTATATCACGGCCTGCTGGAGTATAGTAAACACAGAAAACATTTTATAGCAACAATGTTGAAGAAAGATATTTTGGTATTCCGAAGTTGCCGTCATTAAACAGAAACCAACATGGAGATTTCATTGCAACTAATTAGAAATTCGTCTTTCAGGTATGTAATAAACGATCTTCGCACAAAATAATGTACGATACACGAGCGGTATGTTTGTTTTCATGTTCTCGGAAATTAAAAAAGCTCAACTACGTTTCGCTTTTTCAATCCTTTCCTTGGCCATGAAAACGTCAACATACCGCTCTAGTAACGTATATTACTATTTATCGTTTCAGGGAACTTTGGTAAATAACAAAATAAATACCGAACGTAAAGTAACCTCTATTTGAACTCCGACACGTAAAATTCAGCAAGTTTTATTACATTATTTGGAACAACTGGATAATACGCACGGCAGACCAATATCGATAGTCGACTCTACTCGCTGGCCACTAGTCACCGGGCCGTACCGAGCCGTATCAAACAAAATATAATCGAAATGGTGGTAGTCAAATTCGCGACTATATTCTTAAATAATTCACTCCATTAGTCAAGTTCAAGGTTTTATGTAGTACAACGGCGGTTTTTTGAATGCATTAAAAGAAAATGAAGATGTAATAAGATAATAAACTAGGTTATCACAAGGAAATTAACAGGAGAAAAGGTGTGTTTCACGGAATACAATTAAAATGACGGAAAGTAAATTTCCGGTTAATGTTCGCCAAAGCGTAAAGTACGTAATTATGACGGCGTTGCTGTTTTATTTCTGGCCTATAGAAAAATACCTAGACTTTTACGAAAAAAAATTTAAGGGCCATGAAATTATTCACCGCTTTCATTATAGGCCTATTATTTTTTAACAATATTACGAATCAAAAACTGTCATATTATATAATTTTAACTACTACATGGACGAATCAAATCAAGCTAACCTAACCAAAGCTAACCTAACCTAACCAAAGCTAACATAACCTAACCTAACCTAATCTAACCAAAGCTAAGCTAACCTAACCAAAACTAATCTAACCTAACCAAAGCTAATCTAACCTAACCTAAGCTAACCTAACCTAAGCTAAGCTAATCTAAGCTAACCTAACATAACATAACCTTCGTAAATGCAAAGCCTGTAACCGGAGCAAGAAGGGATCTCAATCATTTAATCTGCAAGTACACGCAAAAATAAATTCAAGTAAGGATCACGCTCCCACTGCATGAGAGGTCCGCGCATGCGCTACAGCAAAACTGTTTCTGTCCCGAGCCTCTCATCTAAGGCACTCGTCATAATTTACTCGCAATATTTACGCAAATACACATTGTCGCTAACAGTGGTGCTATCTCTCAATAATGTTCAGAACGAAGGAGGTAGACAGAGAGAGAAAAAATTTCTCCCGCCAACTACGCCACACACCAACGTCATGTTCTTATGTTGGTGACATTGTGTATTTACTTAAATTTGGTGGTAAACGTAACGGCACGGTTCAAAGTGACCGTGCTAATTCTCCAGTATAGCGCATTATTTATATTTCAGGGAATCTTATTTTGTTCACATATTAAATAATTTTTTAAAATAATTTATTGAGCGATCAGCGCATTTAGCGCTATACAGATCATTTCGAAATAAAATATAAATACTATATATGGCACTGAATTGAGGGCAGCCTAGATTGGGCTCCTCAATGAACAAAAATAATTGTTAATAAATAATTATTTACATAGGTCGGTGTGATGATAAATTTTGATTATAATATGAGGTCCATTGGAAGTCGGCTCTTGATTCTGGTGGGAAATGTGGACTTCCTTCCGAGTGAGTAACGGATGGCGCCTGGAACATTTTCTAGGTTGTTATAGAACTTCTTAGCTTGTGAATGAATAAACTGTTTGATTGTGTCAATACCAGTTTCTCTGTGTAGTTGGCTGTTACGGACAAAACAAGGAGAATTGAGTGAAATTCGTAGGACTTTATTTTGAAATGGCTGGATGTGTTTAATTTCACTTATTAAATAAATTTGAAAGTAACGTTTCATTTCTTATTGTCATTGTTGTTCATTTGTTATTTTCAGTTTGTATTTCAGCTTTTATTAGTATATTTTTTAAATATATCGACCTTAAGGTAATAAATGCAGATATATTTTTTATTATGAAATAAAATATAAAATACAAAGAACAATAACGATTAAAATAAAGGTCGAATAATTTTTGAGAATCAATCAATTAATTTTGACCCAGCCATGTTTTCTGGAATCCTCGAAAAACGATATAAAAATTTACTAGGATTTAAAATGACGCCAGTATACTGTTCTCCAACCAGGAGATTAACCGGTAAAGGAATGCGCTTACTATTGCGTCATCTATTGGAGCAAAGTAGATAGATAATATTACCGTTATAACGTCAGTTTAAAAAACATGCGCTCTCCTGCATATGTTATTTCCTGTATGGAGGGATTAAAAGACCAGGGGTGCTAATCATAGACATTTCGCTAGCCCGCGCTACGAGCTTGCTAAACTAGCCCCGGCTATCGACTGGTTAAGTTGCTTGTACAGGATTCAGATCATATCGTCGCCTGAATGCAAGAACTAGGTAACTCGAAATTTGCGTTTTTTAGTTACTTCTTTTATAGCATAGCAAAAATTGCACAGAATGTAACGCAAGAACTACGTAACTGATCGAATGATACCAGCGACATCTATTTTCCAATATTATAACAAATAGGTAAAAGAAAACGAGACATATTCCTTAGTGCAATAAATAAATAAATAGGCGAAGTCACAAAATATGAAAATCAAGTTACCTAGTTCTTGCATTCAGGCGACGATATCATATCGCTAACACTGGTTTATGAATACGAAAAACGTCAGTTCGCTGATCATCCACCGGAAGCCCGCGCTAAGAATGTCTATGAATACGGCCCCAGGAGATTAACCGTGATCTAATTTTGTAACCAGGGTAGTATAAGTATGTGTGTATCAGTGTTATCGTTTGTGCTTTGAGAGTTAGCCAATGGAGATGCGTGTACCCACGTGTGTGACCTTATGACGTCAACATTCATTCACAGCATTGCCCAGCTGCGTCTCATTCCCCTGAGACTTTCTCCTGGTTGGAGTACGGTAGGTATTCAAGCAGAGAAAGCTGTAAAACCTAGCCAAGATTTTATGTCGACATATTTTATATTCTAATAATTATAATGTTATGATTGTAATGCATTATTTTCTACCTCTGAATTCTGGAGCCTCATTAAAGGTTACAAAATTAGATCACGGTTAATCTCCTGGGGCCGTATTCATAGACATTCTTAGCGCGGGCTTCCGGTGGATGATCAGCGAACTGACGTTTTTCGTATTCACAAACCAGTGTTAGCGATATATCGTCGCCTGAATGCAAGAACTAGGTAACTTGATTTTCATATTTTGTGACTTCGCCTATTTACTTATTTATTGCACTAAGGAATACGTCTCGTTTTCTTTTACCTATTTGTTATATTGGAAAATAGACGTCGCTGGTATCATTCGATCAGTTACCTAGTTCTTGCGTTACATTCTGTGCGATTCAAGCAGAGAATGCTGTAAAACCTAGCCAAGATTTTATGTCGACATATTTTATATTCTAATAATTATAATGTTATGATTGTAATACATTATTTTCTACCTCTGAATTCTGGAGCCTCATTAAAGGTAAACACAAACAGAATGTAACGAAGATAACACGTAATTAAGTTTTTGTTTGCTGTTATTTATACTCGCTTTAACTTCTGGTCATACCAGACATATAACGAAACAAAACTAATTTTATTACATAAACTAGTCGTTCTTATTCGACAGGTATTTGAGAAAAAATGGGAGTATAAGGGTACAGCACATCAGTTATTCATAGATTTTAAAAAAGGCGTATGACTCGGTTAAGAGAGAAGTTTTATATAATATTCTTATTGAATTTGGTATTCCCAAGAAACTAGTTAGATTAATTAAAATGTGTCTTAGTGAAACTTACAGCAGAGTCCGTATAGGTCAGTTTCTATCTGATGCTTTTCCAATTCACTGTGGGCTAAAGCAGGGAGATGCACTATCACCTTTACTTTTTAACTTCGCTCTAGAATATGCCATTAGGAAAGTTCAGGATAACACAGAGGGTTTGGAATTGAACGGGTTACATCAGCTTCTTGTCTATGCGGATGACGTGAATATGTTAGGAGAAAATCCACAAACGATTAGGGGAAACGCGGAAATTCTAGTTGAAGCAAGTAAAGCGATTGGGTTGGAAGTAAATCCCGAAAAGACAAAGTATATGATTGTCTCGTGACCAGAATATAGTACGAAATGGAATTATAAAAATTGGAGATTTATCCTTCGAAGAGGTGGAAAAATTCAAATATCTTGGAGCAACAGTAACAAACATAAATGACACTCGGGAGGAAATTAAACGCAGAATAAATATGGGAAATGCCTGTTATTATTCGGTTGAGAAGCTTTTGTCATCTAGTCTTCTGTCAAAAAATCTGAAAGTTAGAATTTATAAAACAGTTATATTACCGGTTATTCTGTATGGTTGTGAAACTTGGACTCTCACTTTGAGAGAGGAACAGAGGTTAAGGGTGTTTGAGAATAAGGTTCTTAGGAAAATATTTGAGGCTAAGAGGGATGAAGTTACAGGAGAATGGAGAAAGTTACACAACACAGAACTGCACGCATTGTATTGTTCACCTGACATAATTAGGAACATTAAATCCAGACGTTTGAGATGGGCAGGACATGTAGCACGTATGGGCGAATCCAGAAATGCATATAGAGTGTTAGTTGGGAGGCCGGAGGGCAAAAGATCTTTGGGGATGCCGAGACGTAGATGGGAAGATAATATTAAAATGGATTTGAGGGAGGTAGGATATGATGGTAGAGACTGGATTAATCTTGCTCAGGATAGGGACCAATGGCGGGCTTATGTGAGGGCGACAATGAACCTCCGGGTTCCTTCAAAGCCAGTAAGTAAGTAAGTACTAGTCGTTCTCTTGTGAACCAGGTCGCTCATCCTCTGACCACGCGCACTGCCTCCTTTCTGGAACTTATAAAGTATCGTCCTCACCTGTGGAGTAATGGTTAATGCGTCTGGCCTGGGTTCGATTCGCGAACGGGGCAAGTTACCTGGTTGAGGTTTTTCCGGGGTTCTCCCTCAATCCAATATGAGCAAATGCTGGGAAACTATCGGTGCTGGACCCCGGACTCATTTCACCTGCATTATCACCTTCATCTTATTCAGACGCTAAATAACCTAAGATGTCGATAAAGCGTCGTAAAATAACCTACTAAAATAAAATAAAACTTATGAAATATCTGTGCGACAAAACTTTTTTCTCGGACTTTACACGGACAGACGTACGGCATAACCAGAACTATATTATTTCATGTTTTTCTTCACATTTATAAGAAGGTCTACAAATCGAATCTTTTTATGATCATAAAACTTTCTCTTTACACTTTACATAATCAGAAAGTAAACGAATTACACCGCTATTGGAAAGATAGGCGTTGGAAGTGCAAGGGAAAGAGGCCTGAATAATTTCATATCTTTATCTCATTTTCTTTTATTAACACGGAAGTGTCTAAATTGTTCTGAAAGTATTTCTATGTAAATCCAGCTGATGAGACTAGGCTGCATTATTCTGTCCCCTTTCCACTGCAGTACAAATTCCACTTAATTAAACTAATCAAGAAAAAAATTCCCTCATTAATTTGTGAAATACAAATTAGAAATACAAATTGCTTATTTAATGACCTTGAACTGTGACGAGCAGAAGGTCTAATTAAAAGATTCCTAGCGGCAAGATTGATTGATTGATTGGACTGATTGGACCTTGTCCAAGGCGAATACATTAGTCTTATTAACCAGTTTGCATCACCAGTAGAAATTCTGCTCCAGCTGACGTAAGCAGTGATGGGTGAATGCAGTCAGTCAAAACTTTAGAAACTCCATATCATTACGCTTAAATTTTATAATTAATTTTTTTTTAATAATTTCGAGGGAAAAATTGTTCCGGGGCCGGGTATCGAACCCGGGACCTTTGGTTAAACGTACCAAAGCTCCCGGCCCCGGAACAATTTTTCCCCCGAAATTATTCAAATTAACTTTATAGGGAGTTATTCCTGAAAGCTTAATTTGCATAATACACGTCACTGTACGTAACAGAAAACCACAATTTAAAGTCACACAGAGTTAGTGTGCACTCAAATGTTGGTTGCTTGACTGTTGTCAGCCCACTTTGAGGTCTGTGGATATAGAGGGAAAAATTGGATCGGTGTCGGGTAGAGTTCCCGGGTAGCTCAGTGGGAGAGCGTTGGTACGTTTAACCAAAGGTCCCGGGTTCGATACCCGGTCCCTCGAAATTATTCAAATTAACTTTACAGGGAGTTATTCCTGAAAGCTTAATTTGCATAACTTTTTTTGTTCTTAAAATTTTAACGAAATATTTCGTTATTGTTGAAGTCACAATATGAAACAGAAACATAACAAATTTAGGAACAGTGCAATAATGAAGCTCTATTTTTTTATTCATTGAAAACTGGAGCATTTTTCAATGAATTTTACTTCGCAGAGGCTAACCGCGAAATTCTGGACACATTCGACTATCGTAACTTAAGTAATGAAATTGCATTAAATTAAGCGAAAACAAAATAAGTGCATTAAATTATGTATTTCCACAAGAAGGGCAGTGACACAGAGTCTTTCTCTCTCCACCAGCCGCCACTGAATCATATATTCAGACCGGAAGGTATTCAATGACAATAACGTGACAGAGTAAATCCTTGAAACAAAAGAAACAGAATTTGCTTTTGCCATTTTGGGTTATTTCTTTTTATTTTGTGGGAAATCGATTTTGTTTGTAGAAAAATTGCAACATCTCAGTAAATTCAGTCCAGAGCAGTACCGAATTAATGTTCATTTTCTGAATGCCATCTTCTCAAACCGATGGATTGGTCATGCTGGACCGGTTGCTTGACCACCAAGATCACCAGACCTCACTGCTTGTTTGTGAAGCTACGTGGACGATTTGGTTTTCGCCACAGCAGTCAACGACGAAGAGGATCTCAGCCACAACAGCACTAACAAACCGTGTTTTTTTACTTGGTCATTTAACGACGTTGTATCAACTACGAGGTTATTTAACGTCGATGGGATTGGTGATAGCGAGATGGTATTTGGCGAGACGAGGCCGAAGATTCGCCATAGATTACCTGACATTTGCCTTACGGATGGGGAAAACCTCGAAAAAAAAAACCCAACCAGTTAATCAGTCCAAGCGGGAATCGAACCCGCGCCCGAACGCAACTCCAGATCGGCAGGCAAGTGCCTTAGCTGGCTGAGCTACGCCGGTGGCCAATCCGTGGTACTTCAGGGATATTGGAAAGAGTCATATAATTCATAGTGTGGCGCTTTATTTGCAGATGAATGGAGGGCACTTTGGACAATTGTTTAGGGTAATTTAAGAATTATAGTCCCGTCGCTCTAATTTCCGGCAGCCAATCGCGTTGCAGGTCGGCTACATTTAAACGTGTGCGTCTTGTGATTCGCTGATTCATTTCTTAAGGCTCGATAAATACTTAATCGCCCCCCATTTTAGCTCTTTCGTTGGCATTCGCAGAAAGCACACGAAGACGTTATTTGCCGCTCAATTATTTGCTGAATTACATTGCGTTTGATTTATTATCATAGGAGCTACGACATGATAATGTTTAACGGTGTGGCAAATAGATTCCTCGTATGGTAGCTCGGCAACGTAAGAACAAAAATGGCTAACGATACTACCTACATAGACTTTATAGAGCCTTCACTTTCTAAGATGTAAGCAAAGAGGCGGAGTCACGCCGGAAATAACAGCGTCGGGACTATAAGTTTTAGCGTTTTCCTCATCAGTTTTTATTAATACGAACTGATCATCGCTTAGTAGGAATACGCGAATCTTAGACTTCATGTTTTCAAAAAAAAAGTTTTGTTTTGCCTCTCCAACTACCCCTTCCAGTTTGTGTACCGAATTCTGAAACACCCTGTATATGTAATGCGGGGGATCTTTAACACTGATTAACTTACTGCAATCTAGTCAACGATGAATTCGTGCCTAGAAACCACAGGTTCGTATGCAAGAAGACAACCATTCATCAAATCTACGTGGAATTGTGTAATCTTGCCAGTTTTAGCCATATTTAATGAAATTTGCGAATTGCTATTTTCATCATGTGACGACCATGGTTAAATGAAAATGAAAAAGAACACATTGCAGATGCACATATTGTAATTAATGGGTATCTATTGCATAGCAGACGGCTCTGATTAATTCACGGATCATACAGGGTGTAACACAGCCATTAAAGGTTAGACGACTTACAACTTTTATTTGATAAGCTGATAAATGATGAGAATATTGCGTGAGGAATACATGTGAAGCTATTGAGGTTGTGAGGGAACGAAGAAAGCAACTATTTGTAAGGCGGAAAAGTTTCTGAAAAAATATATAATGGCGAATTTTCCATCTCACGTTACTATATTATGTTAATATATTTACATTAATACATCTTTAAACCTCACATAAAGAAAATGTTCTCGTCCACTCCTGTGGAGTAACGGTCAGCGCGTCTGGCCGCGAAACCAGGTGGCCCGGGTTCAAATCCCGGTCGGGGCAAGTTACCTGGTTGGTTTTTTCCGGGGTTTTCCCTCAACCCAATATGAGCAAATGCTGGGTAACTTTCGGTGCTGGACCCCGGACTCATTTCACTGGCATTATCACCTTCATTTCATTCAGACGCTAAATAACCTAGATGTTGATACAGCGTCGTAAAATAACCCAATAAAAAAAATGTTCTCTCTTCGCAGCTTGTGAACTACGCTTTTAACTAATTTCAGTAACGCTCCCGACTTGCTGATACTTGCTCTCAAGGTTTTCCAAATAAACTATGTATCCAATTTATTATTAATAATAATAATAATAATAATAATAATAATAATAATAATAATAATTTATTTTAGTAGGTTATTTTACGACGCTTTATCGACAGCTAAGGTTATTTAGCGTCTGAATGAGATGAAGGTGATAATGTCGGTGAAATGAGTCAGGGGTCCAACACCGAAAGTTACCCAGCATTTCCTCATATTGGGTTGAGGGAAAACCTCGGAAAAAACCTCAACCAGGTTAACTTGCCCCGACCGGGAATCGAACCCGTGCCACCTGGTTTCGCGGCCAGACGCGCTGACCGTTACTCCACAGGTGTGGAGAATAATAATAATATTAATAATAATAATAATAATAATAATAATAATAATAATAATAATAATGTGAATTTATATTAAAACACTGGAAATAATTCCAGTGTAAAAGCCTCACAATGTCCTATTGCATGTAATTGGGAGGAAAATATTTTCTTTAACATTTGTGCACCATTGGTCCCCAATAATGCTTGACGAACAATGAACGAGTATTACTTTGAAATAATCAGTACCTACTACGTAGAATGAAATACCGTGTTCGTTTTTTGTTGTTTTGAAATTACTGCAATATTTATATTTTCTTTAAATACTGTAAACAAATCATGTAAATAAATGATTCTTTATAAACGACTTCTTTGTGAATTATAACTGAGTAAGTCTATTGTTTCTTGTGTTACAAATATAGACACTGAAAATATTTATTTATTTTTTACTTCTGCTAAGTGTGTTTATAATGTCCAAATGTCAATTTAATTGAACACTGGAAGCGCAGAATAGATTCTTGTACATCCCTCCGCTAAGAACTGGTAAGAGCAACACGTGAATGACGCAATCTGCACACACCGGTGTTCCGCGCACATACACTGCACATTCAGTTTCTGATTTCTGGCATGCCTGATTTAGCTTGATGAAATTTGTGAGCGCGAGAAGCTATTTGGAGAGATGAGGCCGAGGATATGCCATGAATTACCTGACATTGACCTTACAGTTGAGAAAACCTCGGAAAAACCCAGCCAGGTAATCTGTCCAAGAGGGAATCGAACCCACGCTCGAGCGCCAGCTACGGAACAGCAAGTAAATGGAGTTATTTTAACGTTGTTTCAAGACATACCGGAACTTTTAACTCCTATTTCAAGCACTGGTTAACAGAGAAGTTACGAAACGATACTGACCAAGAAAAATTGCCTGGGTCGTTGACATCGGAGACCTGCGTGGAGGTAAGGAAGTTACTGGCTGCGTGCGGGGAAGGCTGGCCGTTATGGAGGCTCGATTTGGACGTCTGTTTTCATTAAAAGAAGAAGAGGTCTAGCTCCCGTACAGCCAGTGTATTCTTTTATTATCACATCATTCCGTGCTTGGACTAGTAATGATATTGTTTCTATGGCAACTCAATTCCTATTGTAAGCAAATATGCCCTTTTCAATTAAGTAATACTTTCAATGAAACTAAAAGTTGGCATTGTAACGCGCTCCTCTTATTTTTAGTGCTATCAATCAATCAAAAATTTCAATTCCTTCATCAATTTTCGAATGATTTCTCTGTTTATGCTTAATTTCCTTGAACTACAGTCCGGGTCAGCTTACTTAAAACCCTAAGGGTGAAGCCTCACCAATTTTTTCCCATTACTATAATATGCTAGTGGATTATAATGATTTTCTAGCTTTCAGATTGAATTTTCTTTTACCACCTTCGTTTCGAATCTCGGGTGCTGACAAATACTACAACTGGCAGTTATTTTCTAACTGTTATGTTGGCAGCAATAACTTCGGTTTGCAGTAAAGTAAACTGATGAAAATGCAAGTACCTAGGCTTGTGAATGAATAATTAATTAGTAATACCGATATTAATATTAATATCAATACATAATTCAGTTGTGTTGCGTTGTGATTCCTATTCAACTCTATATTCAGGTAAGTGTAATTAAATAAGAAATAGCTTATAAACCCACTTCGTATGAATCATGCACATAAATATATGACATTTTAATGAAATTCTTTCGTGTCTAGATTTTTATTAAAATGTCCAAGAGAGGAAATAGCAAGATAGCGGCTTCTTTTTTTTTTAGTAGGGTATTTTACGACGCTTTATCAACATCTCAGGTTATTTAGCGTCTGAATGAAATGAATGCCGGTGAAATGAGTCCGGGGTCCAGCACCGAAAGTTACCCAGCATTTGCTCATATTGGATTGAAGAAAAACTCCGGAAAAAACCTCAACCAGGTAATTTGCCCAGACCGAGAATCGAACCCGGGCCACCTGGTTTCGCGGCCAGACGCGCTAACCGTTACTCCACAGGTGTGGACAGAGACTTCTCCAAGAAAGAAAGTGCTTATAAGTATTTTAAGTACGCTATACATTTTAAAGTGGCGTTCTGTTTTCGGAATTCGTACTAATCATTTCACATGATCAAACAACATTTTTAGGTTAGGTCTCGTTAATCGTGAACTGTTTAGTTAAAACAATGAATTTCGTGTTGCCAGATAAAATAAATTTTAATATTAGATCATACTAATCCTAATTACCAACATAATATGCGAGAAGTCCAGGAGGAAAATATACTATTTCATAATTTATTATTGAACCATTTAGAAAACACCTCGCAACATAAAGATGAGATGTGGTAAATAAACAAGACATTGTTATTGTTAATTACTATATTATTATTATTATTATTATTATTATTATTATTATTATTATTATTATTATTATTATTTCAGTACGCAGCATTGTGATTTTTCTCTCTTTAGTGATAAATGGTATTAGTTGGCAACACTGAAGAGGCGGCCAAATTAGAGAGTTTTCGCATCCTATTGGTCCGCTAAACGGTTAACGCTATGTTGACGTCATTGACGAAAGAGCCAATCAGAGCCATTCACCTCACGTTATTTCAATAGCGGACCCGCTATCTCCAGCTGGATAACGTGGAAGTGAATGAAGTTTACCGTAGGCCTAATTTGGTGTTAAAACATGGCATTTGATTTGAGATTTACCACGGTGGGTGATATTCATCTACTTAGAACAGCTCAAGGTGGATACATTACGAGGTTAAAAGTACAAGAAGGGTTAGAAAAGAATTTTTCGTTGGGATTCCTACAGATAAAAGATTGATTCGTGAGTACTCCGCCAAGCGAAAACGCCGTAACTCGGAAACCAGTAAAGATTTTGAGTAGCGATCACTTTTAAAATTAATTTCCATTCCTTCTTAACATTTCTCTCGCTCTGACCCCCTCCCCCATCTAACGTGAAAAATAAAAACGTTTGTCGCTTACCAACTTTTGAAAGTGTAAATGTCTATTCTAAACACATTACATCGAAATTAGTACTTTTTCTTACTTTTGAAAAAAAGATTTCAGTTGGAATTTTTTTTCTATGCGTTCCTTAGACATTGAGCTATCAATTAAAAAAACACAGCGCGATTGATTGATTATCATAGGAACTTCGACATTATAAATGTTTAACGTAGCGGGAAATATCGTATGTATCTTAACCTATATTTACATTAAAGGAATACGTGCAATGATCCCTTAGAATCCTTTACCGAAGTTTTACGAATGTATCCTTAACATAATTCCATATAATAAAGTCCAGAGGGGTTATGTCGGGTGATGAAATGTCTATTTATCTTTGGCTTACTGGCCTGCAGTAAACATTCAGTTGCAAATGCTTGCTCAGCACTTTTTGTACAGTTGAAAGTGGAATAGTCAACTGTCAGGCTGTTTTACTAACAGATATTGTAGGGCTGGGAACTAAAGCATCCTCTTCGCTTGTATTTGATTTGCTGGCACTCTTTTATTACAGGATGCTACCAGTTTTCATAAACTTTCTCTACATTGATGGACTGTTCTGTAGTTGTTTCCTTCCATAATTAGTCATGCAATTTTATCGGGCCTGTGTATATACAGGGTGATTCACGTGGATTTACTGTCACCTACGGAGCTTATTTCCGAAAATATTCTGAGCAAAAAATGTCATATAAACATTTGTCCTAATTCTAATATTTTCAAAGTTACATTAATTCGTAGTTATTAGTAAAATACTTTTGTTTACGGTTAAAAAAATGTGAGTAGCTTAATATAAAAGACGCACATCTGACCTCAATCGAAATTTAGATAGCTGTGGTTTTTTATACAATTTTTCATGCTCTTTCCAGTTATAGTGAAACCATATGCAAACTCTAACACTACATTTATAAAATAAATTGTGTTAAATATTACAAAGAACACTGTGAATTAAAAAAATTGCCTCTAGATCAAAACTATGGAGAAGACAGATGTCCGTCTTTGATATTAAGCTACTCATATTACGAATAGAGAATGAACTATTCAGAAGTATCATTTCTGTAATTGGCTAGTGTTCTGAAGCTAAAAATGTGTTGAGAATTGCTTTGTACACATTTATTTTTCAGTTTTTAACTAAAAATGACATCATTCTTACGCACTTAACATAAAAATTGTTACAAATCACACGACTTTAGGAACTTGATTCTTTACAGTTTAATTATGCATCCTAATATACAGTCTTGAAGAATTTGTAAGAGAGGCATGATTTGTTACAATTGTTGTGATAAATGGGTAAAAAATGTAATTTTGTAGTTAAAATCGGAAGAAAAAAATCTTTACGAAGAAACTATGAAATTCATAACACATTTTTAGCTTCAGAATACTAGCTAATTAAAGAAATGATACTCCTGAATAGTTCATTCTTTATCTGTAATACTCTTTTACCCTTAAAATTCAAGAATAATGGTATTTTACAAACAATTTCAAATTAGTGTAACTCTGAAAATATTGAGATTGGGACAAATGTTTATATGGCATTTTTTGCTCACAATGTCTTCGGAAATAAGCTCCGTAAGGGACGGTAAATCCTCGTGAATCACCCTGTATATGATCTTGTCTCTATGAATCAGGAAACACACTGTGCTCAGGACAGCTGAACACCGACGTAAACAAAACACTGAGAGATTCACTTTTAAAAGAAAAAAATAGAACGGTTATACCTCATTTCATTATTTTGTTATTTAGAGTTGAAGTTGTGAAGATAATTTGTGGGCACCTTGTATTATTGAAAGGTCATACACACATGAAATCATTTAATATACCTACTCGCAAGTAACAAGATCAACTTTCGTTCTCTGGATTACGTAATATACGTAGAATAACTTTCCTTATAATCCCTAAATGAAGATATTAGATTACATTTACTGATGATTGTACAGTTTAAATAAAAGCAAGTACTTAATTTCTTTGCTAGCCATTCTTAAGGGGACACTTTTGTGATTTTTAAAACTTCTACAATTTTCATCCAAACTTTATGAATTTTAAACTACATGTTTAAGCCTACAATGCTATCATCTGCACAAAATATGGTGCCATTAAGGATAATAGTTTTGAAATTATATTTTTTAAATATATTTTACACCGACGTCACTAAAAACGCTCCTTGCGATAAACTTTTCAAAATGTTTAGTTCATATAGTTTAATAGTCTGAAGTACAAAGAACAACATGTTTATCCTACCAGAAGAAATTTGACATGTACTTTAGATGAACCTAAATGTTACACAACCACTGGTATAAATCAAAGAGTTACGAGCCAAGGTTATAAACTTTTTTTTGATAATAAATCCTGACCTAGGTTATTTTGAATTTAATAAATTTGAGGAAAAAAATTATGTAAATTATTTAATATTCATGTCACCCTTTTCTTTTTTTCTTTTTCTTTCTTTCAATATACTATTTATTAATTCCAACTTGGAGGTCTGTTTTTGACTTGATTCTCTACATTTTATCTTCGTAATTTTCCCTGTTTTGTTATAATTGTATTAGTTTTGTAGTTTTATTGAAACTTTGTTATGTCCTTTAGTACAAGTATCGCCGCCGAACACGATCTTGCTGAAACAGGTGTGCGCTACGTCAAAATTATGTATTTATTTTGTATTTTATGCAGCAATAAATAAATACTAAATATAGGCTCAAAAGCATATGATCCATATATCTTAATGTCGTCTATCATCTGATATCTTCTTCTGCCCCGACCTCTTCTCCCGTTCACCATTCCTTCCAGTGCATCCTTCAGTAGGCAGTTTCTTCTCAGCCAGTGACCCAACCAATTCCTTTTCCTCTACCTGATCAGTTTCGGCATCGTTCTTTGTTCACTCACTCTTTCCAATACAGCTTCATTTCTTATTCTGTCTGTCCATTTCACACGCTCCATTCTTCTCCATATCCACTGATTCTAGTCGCTTCTCTTCATTTTGTCGTAATGAAAATACAGTGAAACCTGCCTTTGCGGTCACTTCATTTAAACGGCCACCTGGCCAAAAGGCCAATTTTCTCTGGAACCAATTGGATTTGCCATAAGATCAATACAAATTGTCTCTTTATTTAGCGGCCACCTCATGCTTCGGCCAGCGGCCGGTGTCTGTTTGGATTGGAACCTGACTATAACAATCACTGTCCAACAAAAAAAATTTTCACGGACACTGTCTGACCTATTTTTTCGACGGTTAGAGGACAGAGAGCAATATCACGAGGACAATAGCTAAGTGTACAACAGTACACCCTCCATATCTTGGGGTTAGTTGGTTTGTTTTATGACTCTTTTGTCACTTTCCACTCCGACCCTGCACAGCTATAAATTCTTACTCGTTTTTAAAGGATTGAAACACGGACGTTTTCTGTCGAAAATGTCACAGTATGCTTTAGGTCCGTAGTTAACCATTCGAATTTTTTTTAAATCGTTTTTCTCCTCTTTCCATCTTTTCTATTGGACCAGCTTTTACGAATTTTTCTTCTTTTCATTCAGTTGATTCAGAGGAACTTTGACTTTAGTTTTAAAAAGAAATCATGTCTAACAATAAATCTAGAGAGGTATTAAGTTTAGAGGTGAGACGAAAAATGATTGAAGAAAGTGAGAAAGGAACATCTGCGAGAAAATTGCAGAAATATTCAAATGTGGAAGGATACAAATACACGGTATAATTAAGATGAAATATTAAAAGAATGGGAGGAAAATATGTACGGTGGCCAAAAAAGAAGAGAGAATCTGTTTTTAGTAATGTGAATGATTTCGTTTACGAATGGTTCAAGTGTGGGAGGGCGAAGAAATTGAGTTTTGAAAAGGTTAGTTGCAAGAATGGAAGAGGCTGACATTAATATGCACGATTGTTGTACGCGCACAGTACTAAAAACTCAATGAAAATCAGCACTTTAATCCTGATTCATAAAAAACCGCAAACTTAATCAAGCGGCCACCTTATAAAACGGCCATTTTACAAGGTAACTTCCGATGACCGCTTTAGACAGGTTTCACTGTAGTCATGAGTATATAAATTAATTACGTTTTTGAGTTCAGTCTAAATTAGGATGACCAGACGTCCCGTTTTTAACGGGATTGTCCCTTTTTTTCAGCGTTTTGTCTCCTGTCCCGGAAAAAGTATGCTCAGGACGCCAAATGGCCCCGTTTTTTTATATGGCGTCCCGTTTCTTTAAATTACTGTGAAAATATTAATGTTTCTTTATTTTATTATGAAGGGCAAATACATTAGTTTTACAAACATAATTCAGATTGTAAGTTTTGCGTTAGGAATACCTGGCACCAATGCATCATCATAAAGAGTATTTTCACTGATGAATTCAATTTGGTCTGACGAAAGGAATCACTTTTCAGTTAAAACCATAAAGGCCATGTTAATCACAAAACGTCACTTCAAAAATACGTCTTGCATGGACTTCTGTAGTTTCCTGAAGGAAAGGCAAACACTTCTAGAGCAAATTCACTCATAAAAGAAATATGATGCAGATTGTACAGATGATCTTCATGGGGAATGTTAAAACAGTTTGTGCGAGATCGTGCGTATTTGCTTGGTTTCCGCACAAAACTAATCCGCGGTAAGTCTAAAATTCCACATTCAGTATTCCCAACCTAACACACATAACAATTTCCCTCTTCTTACCGCTTAAGTGACATATTCATTTTACTGCTTTAGACTTTTAACATATTATTTTTACAGACGTTCAATATAGTAATAATTATAAATTGGAAACTTACCACTGCAATTTCACCTAAATTGCACTGTTAATTATTATTTTTAAATATTTGTAAAAATTAAGTAAACTCTACAACTCCACTAAAGTTACTGCATTCGTGATGCATGTAACGTTAAGGAAGCAGTTTGTTTTAAGTTCGCATTTAGGCTGGGGGGGGGGGGAAAGACAGACATATCACGGCCTGCTCGAGTATAGTAAACACAGAAAACATTTTAAAGCAACAATGTTGAAGATAGATATTTTTGTTTTGCAAATTTGCCGTCATTGAACAGAAACCAAGATGGAGATTTCATTGCAACTAATTAGAAATTCTTCAACTACGTTTCGCTTTTTCTAACTTTTCCTCGAACATGAAAACTTCAACATATCGCTCTTGTAACGCATATTACTATAAAAGGTAATATGAGATAAAAAATGTTGTTATGAAACAAGTTCAAAATACAGCGACATGCATATGAGTAAGGTCCAATTAACCTGAAGTATTTTTAAACAGATAAGTTAACCTAATTAATCCAGACTAATTGCAATATAAAAAATTATCAACAATGACTTGCATAATTGTTATAGCCTAGTTATTGTATTGATTACTTTAAAATAAATAAAATTGGATCTCATTGCTCACTGACATTATATAATCACAAGTAATAATGAATGTTTAGATAAAATATTGATTCATGCCAACTTTAATAAATGTCCCGTTTTTTTTATTTTGGAGATCTGGTCATCCTAGTCTAACAAATTTTTAAGAGTATTTTCTTATTTTTTCACTATTATTTCACCATAATGTTCCTTTAAAAGCAGATTTTTAATCGCGAATTGCACATACAGATCTCCACACTAGATGGGGAAATATAAATTTTTATTTTATTGGGTTATTTTACGACGCTGTATCAACATCTCAGGTTATTTTGCGTCTGAATGAAATGAAGGTAATAATGCCAGTGAAATGAGTCCGGGGTCCAGCACCGAAAGTTACCCAGCATTTGCTCGTATTGGGTTGAGGGAAATGCCCCGGAAAAAACCTCAACCTTGAATATTAATTCTCAACCAGGTAACTTGCCCCGACCGGGATTCGAACCCGGGCCACCTGGGGGAGGGAGGGAGAGGGAGGGAGAGAGAGAGAGAGAGAGAGAGAGAGAGAGAGAGTACTTGGATAGAGCAGACGAGATCCATCCTCCGTGAATCACTACCCTGTCTCGTGATATGGAAGACAAGGTAATCAACCAACCTTATCTTCTAAACAACAGTAATTACTCAATCTTTCGACAGTTTTTTATTCAAGTTTTAATTTCCCAACCATATAGTTCGTATAATCACTTTTTTTCATATTTTACTACGTATATGATAACAATGTGCCCAATTTCAGGAGAGGTTACGAAGTGAGCTCATTAACATTTTCCGAGTGCTCACACATGGAGCGCTGGAGTACAGCTGTGTCGTCCCCTCAAGACAGCGGCAACACTCGCAGCATTCCATGTGATTCACCTACATTCTACAACTTACCAGAAATAGTTTTGATGGCATCTCCGTTCGCCGTTTCCGTAAGTTTGATAGCGGGCCGCTTCCGTCGTTCGCTAACGTTCTTGGCCGCTTCTGCTGCCAGCACAGAGATGTCTGCGTCATATTCGCCGACCGCCACTTCGATTACTGCACAGAAACCACAACATCACGTCAAAAACAATCTCTCTACTTACCCCATGACACGATTTTAAGTTCTTAAAGGGATTATGTGATTAAGACTAAATACCGTAGCATAATTACAACAATATTCCGGAACAGATGCATTATAGGGGCCACCCATCACATATTATACACAAGAAAAGGTCAGCGGATGTAATGGTTCGATTAGCGTCTTTAGTATTCGATATTCGATAAACATAAAATGCTACCAAATTAAAAATTAGATAAAGACAATTTAAATAGTTTGTTACTAGATGTGATTTTAATCAGTTTGTATTATATTTTTGGTCCAGGGAATAGTACATTATGCAACGAGCCTATAATGGTAGTAATTAAGACGCGAGTATGTTTGTTTATGAAACGAGCGCAAGCGTCTTAATTACCATTATAGGCAAGTTTCATACGACTTCTTATGCTCGACCATACGAGGCCTGTCTAAAAAGTATCCGACCTTTAGCCAGAAAAAATATTTCAAATACCTGACGGGGTTGGGACCCTAATCCCCTTCAAAGTAGGCCCCTTGTGCTTGCACACACTTAGCCCACCGATCCTTCCACTGCCGGAAACACCTCTGGAAGTCTTCTTTTGGAATGGTGTTCAGCTCCGTCGTCGCGTTCCGCATTATCTCTTCTCTACTCTCAAAACAGGATCCTTTCAGTGGTGTCTTCAATTTTGGAAACAACCAGAAGTCGCAAGGAGCCAGGTCTGGAGAGTAGGGAGGTTGGCGAACGGTTGTAATTCCATGTTTGGCCAAGAAAGTGTGGATCAATTGGGATGAATTTGCGGGGGCGTTGTCGTGATGCAAGTGCCAGTTGTTCGCCGTCCACCTGTCTGGTCTTTTGCGCCGAACTGCATCACGGAGTCGCCGGAGAACATCGTGATAGTACTCCTTTGTCAACGTTTGTCCTTCCGGTGCGTATTCGTGATGCACAATTCCACGGACATCAAAGAAAACAGTCAGCATCACCTTGATTTTGCTTCGCACCTGCCACGCTTTCTTCGGCCTTGGAGACTCAGGAAGCTTCCATTGCGACTGTCTTTTTGTTTCTGGGTCGTACCCGTACACCCATGACTCATCTCCAGAAACCCAGGATCAGTGTTGGCGGTGTCCAGAAGGTCCTGTGCAACGTCACGACGGAGGTCTTTTTGTTCCGGGGACAACTTGGGCACGAATTTCGCAGCCACTCAGTTCATGTTCAAATCATCACGCAAAATTGCATGTGCAGAATCTTTACTCACTCCAACCTCTTCGGCAATCTCCAACACGGTCAAACGACGATCTGCCATCACCAAATTTCGCACCCTCTCAACAACAGCTGCACTCCGAGCAGTTTGGGGCCTGCCACAACGCTGCTCATGCTCCACTGATGTGCGGCCATCTTTGAATCGGTTGAACCACTCCTTAATTTGTGTTACACCCATCGCATCTTCCCCAAATACCTGCTGAATCTTACGAATTGTTTGACTTTTAAAATCACCAAGTTTTTGACAAAATTTGATGCAGTATCTTTGCTCAATTCGTTCAGTCATTTGCGAGAAAACTAAATCCGACAAACACTTAGAACAGCACCTTACTTGGCGACCACCAGCCAGTGACTGGCACAAGCGAATGCGGTGAAAAAATTCAAGCATGCGCATTACGGTTCCTTCTTCCACCATGCACAGTGGCGCCGGATTAGAATCACTACTTTGCGCGGGAAAATTAAAGGTCGGATACTTTTTAGACAGGCCTCGTATTTCTAACTTGAAATTATTCATAAGTATTCATGTTATGGTTATCTAAGTGAAGAGCGGAAGTGACCTTCTAAATTGTGAGATGTGCGCAGACGCGAAAGTTTTTATTTTTTCCGAGGGACGAATGTCATTGACCTTGATATAATCTAGAGAATAACATTAACATTAATATTGATATAACCTGGAAATTGATTTAGAATTGAAAAACGAGATGACAAATTGAATTTATTTGAATATTATTTACAATTAACGCTAATTATTATAGTAACAGAACATAACCTTCTGCGACAGTATTGGATTTCCAGCCTCCGTGACGTTTCGCTAATTGTCTTTCGATTGCGTATCCAAGAATAATCGATACTTGCGGTTTTATAATGGTACAACGGTGATTTCTCACTGGCTGAACAACTGAACTATAATGAATAGGTGTACTTTAATGAGGTGCATTAAATGGCTAATACCAGGTGTATAATTACTACATTTCGGCATGGTCGAGCATTAAATAAATTTTACTACTTACTGCCGTTATTTTCGTTTTGAAGTACAAGTCAACAATATAAAACTGACTGTTAATTAAGAAGTTGGCAACATATTTTTTATCGATTGTAACAACAATACATATCGATAGTAACATTCATACTATTCAATCAATAAGGAGATTGGCCCCTATAATGCATCTGTTCGGATTTATGTATAGTAATGTCACAAGAGGTCTGAGATTCCACGAGCGAAGCGGGTGGATTTATTTGGGAAATCTCAGACCTCGGGTGACATTTATTAGGACTGTTTCGAGAATAAAATAAAAATATAAATAATATATTCCTAAAATTCGCTTACAAAATGTTAATAATTGTATATTTATGAACACTTAACCTATTCAGACATTGGGAAGTCGAAACAGATGAATAACGATTACTGCAACAAAGAAATTGAATGTTGTTGGGTAATGCCAATTGAGAAAAGCAAAATACAGGTTTAAAATGTTAATCACATATACTGCGTTTTTCTCTTGTTATTATAACAGAGACACATTTTCATAATCATTATAATTTAATTTAAACATTTTATAGTATAGTAAATTACAAATAACCTGATTGATACATTAATTAAATGAACAATTGTTATGAAGAAGTGTCATTTTCCTTAGATACAATGGACATGGAATTAGAAGATGAAGACGTAGATGTGGAAGTAGGATTTCGCATTTTATTTAGTGCAATGGATTAATGCTCATCGATTTACGTGGAAACAGTTGGCGACACTAACTAAACAAAAGAACGACCATGCGATAAATTGATAGTGATAAATCGAGCTGCAGAAATTATTGCAATGTATGACTGTGATTGGTTGGAATTCAAAATTTCATTACACTTCATTGGCCGAAAATGGAATGACGTCATATAAACGAAATAGTCTAGAGAAAATCTAAACTTTAGTGGGATTTAATTGACTATTACAGGATTGGAAGAAAGTATATAAAGATTAGAAGAAATAAAGTAGGCCTACTCTAATACACTAAAATATTAATTGACTTCTTAAAATTCTATTTCTCTAATGTTAGCTTCACCACATTTTCAGTTCACTATTTATGAGGTAAACAAATGACGATCGCAAAGCATGTTTTATAGTACCGTAAAGAATTTGCAGTTTTAAATGTTGGCAAACAAAGAAACAAATGCTAGGGAAGTGATAAAATTGTAAGATAAACAGCCATGATTGGTTGAAACACGTCCTTTCGTACCCCGTTTTATTGGTCAAAAGTAGTACGACGTAGTAAAAGTGTAATAGTCATAAAAAATAATTGGACGTAAGTTGCAATACCGCGGAGCAATTGACCACTGCCCTGTGCATCAGGTTATAATAGTAGTTTCGTTTTCATTATGGACAAGCGGCATGTGAAAAAGAAAATATTCATTATCGCGTCACTATTGTTGTGCAAGTCTTTGAAATCGGAACCTTGTCGTAATTTAACTGTCTCACCTCACTAAAGTGCCTCGTTGTTGCCAGATCTTAGTTAATAGTATCAACAATTAATTAGAATATTTCCTAGATTTGGACACCGCGGAGAAAAACTAGACGTGGCAATGCCGCACACGTTTTGAAGTGGGTCACCTGACTGCAGTAATATTGTTATTTTTACAAGTCAATAATGCAATTGAGATCTGCAGCTCACAAACGAAAGGCACTTGAGCATAATGAGAACGGGACTACTATAAAAGCTTCGACTCAGTGGCGCCAACTTTTCAAAAACACTGGATAGGATCAAACATTTGAGTTGAAAATTCACAAAAAAAAAAAGTCTCATAAATCCTCTCTTCCATGTATCACCATATAAATGCTCATATTATGTGACTATGGATAGTATATGTAATAGGCCTATATGTAGATGCTAAAAATAATTAAATGGAGCTCTGAGGAAGATTTTGAAATGTATTGGGTATTCTAAGGTCCAGGGGCTATGTTCCATTTCTGATCACATAATATAACAGATCGGCCATCTCCATGTTAAAAACGGTAACATGTGGAAGAGAACAACAAGGATCGCCAAGTTGATTGGTAACAGCCGCTAGATGGAAGTATAGTTGCTCCATGCAAATCAAATGAGTTTTATAACGTGACTTCTTTTGTAGTCGCTAGATGGCATAGTGAAAAAGTTGTTGCCTTCAAAGCCTACCCCGTAAGGCTGATCAGTCTGTTATATGTGATCTGGGGTTCCATTTAGCATTCTTCTATATTTTTTTTATGAATAGGCCTACTAATTTAAAAATAAATAAATAAATAAATAACCTCCATACTAATAGCCAGAGACCGGAAGTTTAGGCATTATGAATCATTAAAATAGGGAGGCAAAAAGGCATCATAAATAGCCAAAATACGCAATAAAAGGCAATTAAACCTTGCACTAGAGCCACAACCTTGCACTTTCCACAAAGGGATTTCGGCAGCAAGAAAAGCTTTACACAAGTCGAATGCAAATTGAAATTTTCGACTCGATGTTGCAATTACTGTTGGAAGCAAAGAAATCTTCTTCCCAGTAGCCTTGGAAAGTGCATTTTTGTGTTTGGTTGTACTGATATGTTGCGATATGAAATATTTCTTTTCGTAGTTCACTGACTGCTCACATATTTTGCATGTAAGTACATTACCGTCAGTACAAAATACGTCGGATCCAAAAGTATTAACGTGACTTTGCAATTTACTGCGTAAAGGAACACTGAATTTCGGCATCTTGCTGCTAGCTACAACAACGTCGCAATGAAAACTGAAAGAAAAATAACCGTTAAAAATAACATTAGACTCGCACTCATTGCTGCCTTGTCAAATAAACACAAGCGATAATTAAAACGCTTACTGTTATACATTTTTGCACGGCAGCACTCATTGTTGCAAAGAGAATATGAACTGACTGAAAGACAATAATATACATTCGGTGAAGTCACTTTCATTGTAGCGGTTAGAGAAATAAATTAAAATATACCTATAGGCAATTTTTAATAATAAATTAATAAATAATAGATAAATAATAATCAAATAAAGGCAAAGAAAAGCATGTATTTAGTAAATTAGGCATTTATATTTAAAAAGGCAGAAAATGGCAACATAAAACTGTGACATTTCAATCACAAAGGTATAATTCGTACAGATTTACTTTCAAAATGAAGATAGATTTAACACATTTCAAAAGGCATTCTGCCAAAGTTACGGTCTCTGCTAATAACTATATAAAAATTCTCCTTGTTATCTTGTGCTTAGCTGTTTTGCATAATTAGGTACCGGTACCTACTTTTAGTAATAAAATAGAACGTTATAATTATGTATATTTTGAATCTGGGGACTAGACTTCTTTCTGAAATAAAAATATACGTATAGGAAGTAAAGGAAGTAGCCCCACTCGTGGCTACTTCCGTCATTGACTTCTAGCAGAACGCGGTGCCCTCAAGTGGCGAGGTAACACGTTAAAGTACAAAGTGTCCAACAAGCCCCACTGTCCAAAAGACCCAAGTTACCCTATCAACTGTAATAGAACGTGGTCTCACCATCATGTTGCAAATGCGTTTTTCCTAACTGCACTTCGTCCTATAAATTCGTCACATCTTCTAAATTAAACTTCTCAGCACTATGCCTATATGTTATCACTGGTACCAAATTAGCGGTAAGAGAAACAAATGATGTGCACACCAATACATCCTTACTCGTTAAAAAATCTGTTATCTACCGATTTCAATAGGCAATTTATTTATTTATCCACCACGTATCAAGATAACAGATTATGATGAGGATGATGATAATGATAATGATAATAATAACAAGAACAACAAATTATTGGGTGGGGTCGGAAGTTGGCGCTACTACTTCGACTAACAGAGGGTAGATGGAAAGGAGATCTGATTTCTGTATTGTATTAAAATATTAATATTTTGATTAGTATTAAATACAGTCTGATCCGTTTGGGTATGTTTAATTTTAATTTATTATTATAAAGCTATTACAATAGTAGGAAAAATTTCTTGCTGGTTATATTATGATTAAAAGATAGGAGTTTCCATATGACAATCAACAATGTATAATCTGAAAGGACAAATGAAAAACGTAGATGATTAAATTGGCTACTAGAAATCAACAGCGGGCACAATGTGTTCTTTGGTATGTCTTTGGTATGCTAAATTTGAGAATGTTAAAAGAGTTCAAAGAGAATTCGACGTGAGTATGGTGTGCGTAATGTACCTAAATACGATTCCATAATGTTGTGGTATCGAACATTTGTAGAAACAGGTTCTGTGTTAAGAAAACATGCAGGAGGTAGCAGGCGAAACCCAGTACGAGAAGCAGCTAGCTATCTCCTGGCTTGGCCCTCAAACTCCCCAGATCTAACCCCTCCTGACTTCTTCGTGTGGGGTTTTGTTAAAGACATTGTCTATTCACAGAAAGCCACGAACATTGACGATCTGAGAGTAAAAATTACTCAAGCTTTCCAACAAATCAATCCTCTTATGTTACAACGGACATGCATCACTGTTATGAGTCGTGCAGGGTGCGCAATGGGGGTCATGTTGAGCTCTGAGGAATCTTCCATCTTTCAGTGTTGTATGCACAAAGTTTCAACAAATAAAGTTCAGTAGTAAATTTCATTTTGTTGAGGTTTTTGACCGATAAGCAAATGATAGAGACTGGATTAATCTTGCACAGGATAGGGACCGCTGGCGGGCTTATGTGAGGGCGGCAATGAACCTTCGGGTTCCTTAAAAGCCATTTGTAAGTAAGTAAGTAAGTAAGTAAGCAAAGTATAATAGGTTAGGATTGAATGGGACCGTCAATGCTTATCTATTAATTGTATTGATGTATTACAATTTATTAATCATGAACGCTTTCGGCACCTATATGTGCCATCTTCAAATGTTAAAAGATAGTCTTAATAAATACTTCATAATGCCATAATGGTAAAGCATGAGTAACAGCGACATAACCGTTATATACTATTCAAATGACCTTTGATTACAATGTTCACACCGTTGTTAATTACACACTGTCCCTTCGTGATGAATTAAGCACACATACTAAATAAAACAGTTAAAACAGAGATTTAAAAACATTAGCTTTGGCAATAGCAGGTAATGCTTGATGGATACAAAATGAATGTCATTAATGTTAATCACTTAATTGTAATTATAAATACCACGTTAAGATAATTAAATCTGATCAGAATAAGTAAACAGAATGTAAGCCATGAGCTTTGACATACTGGCAGGTGATGCTCGCTAAAATTGACAAATAAATGTCATAATGTCAATCATATTTTTCATATTAATAAAACACAATTAATCCCAGAGTATTGGTGCTTATGTAGTGTGGTTTCAGTCGTGGGAATGCAGTGATGTTATTTTCTGGTAGCAGCTTACAATGTTGAGTTTTAACAAATTCATGTTGTCGCTTCTCGAGTTTCAGAATACCCAGGCATAGTGCTTCAGAAGTTCAGTAGTAAATGTTTTACTGTGTTTTTATTTTGTCCATACACAAACGGATCACCCTGTATATCCTGAGTTTAACATAAAACTTCAAGGAAAGAATGTACTCACAAGTAAGATAAGGTTAATATTTCTAAATTTTGGAAAATATTTCTACAAGATGTACGAGTACTTTTATACACACATGTTTATTTCAAATAAGTTTGGTATCGAAAATCATGAACACGTTGAATAACCTGAATACAATTTTTTTTTAAGGTTTGGAAATATCTGACAGCTGTTCCTTCTCTTAATACTCGGGGTAAATGACATTATGGGACAATCAGTACCAGCACTTGTGTAATTTCTCTATTTACAGCATTACAAGGAGAACCACTTGTTTGAGCCGTAGTTGGCATGGGTTACACGTCTCCTTTCCTTTCTCCGTCTCCCACATCGTCGTGGCTGACGAACATCAGCAACAAACTCGAGTATCATACACTACGACATGCACTAAAACCAGACGTAAGTGCAAGTTTGAACCAATAAATTATTGAGATTTGCGATAAAATAATGAGTCTAGGAAATTGTATATTTAGTATGTAGAACTACATTTGTTTATAGATCTTTTGTTATATTATTAAGTTTTGTACTTGTGAACTATATCAATAAATCAATATGTCATACACTACGATTAAGTAATTCTACACATTTCTTATTTTTCTTAGTTATTTCTGTCAGTGATTGCCCTTTTCTTTGAACCTCACATAACATTAGACGGATATATCACAGGATTCTCGTGAATTGGGGTCAGCACGTCGCCGAGACGAAGTAGGACATCATACTGATAAAGGAAAAAAAATATCCATGCCCTGGGTGAGATTTAAAACAGTTGCTTACGAGATTATACAAGCTGGCGCATAGCGCTTGAAGTACGGGTCTAAAGTGGTTCCCGCGTAACGCCAAATCTGCCGTTCGGAGCGCTGCTCGGTTCTAGATATCAGAGCAGTGCTAGATATTCGTAGCAGAACACTTAAATGATATTGGGACATTTAAAGGACTCACCGTTGCTTATTAAATGCTTCGTACAATATTTTATGGTCAAGAAACGTAATTTCAAAACTTCTACGTCTCAATTATATTAAAATAAATGACTGTCATTCTTGATATTACATATAAACTAAGGCACTACCTTCCTGTTGTTCAATTCATACACCATACCTTTTCGGAAATAATGAAAGGAACTTAATACATTTTACATGAAAAATGGAGTCTACCCTTTTCACGTGTTTATTATTATTATTATTATTATTATTATTATTATTATTATTATTATTATTATTACTACTTACAAATGGCTTTTAAGGAACCCGCAGGTTCATTGCCGCCCTCACATAAGCCCGCCATCGGTCCCTATCCTGTGCAAGATTAATCCAGTCTCCATCATCATATCCCACCTCCCTCAAATCTATTTTAATATTAT
>JAJSOF020000003.1:13475701-13540701 GCA_025594305.2 Periplaneta americana | reverse complement strand
TTTATTTCAATTATGTATGTTATTCAAAGTTGTCCCGCGCCGTGGCGTCGCGGTCTAAGGCATCCTGCCTACGACCCGCGTTACGGAATGCGCGCTGGTTCGAGTCCTCAGGGGGGAAGAAATTTTCTCATGAAATTTCGGCCAGTGTATAGGACCGGTGCTCACCCAGCATCGTGATGCACTTGGGGAGCTACAGTAGGTAGCGAAATCCGGTTGCGAATGCCAGCTATAACGGCTAGGGGGATCATCGTGCAAATCACACGATACCTCCATTCTGGTTGGATGATCGTCCACCTCTGCTTCGGCATGTGGGCGTGAGGCCAGCAGTCGGCTGGTCGGTCTAGGCCCTTCACGGGCTGTAGCGCCACGGATTATTATTATTATTTCTTATTACTATTATATTATTATTATTATTATTATTATTATTATGTTATTCAAAGTTAGGAAATCTTTCCACGCCGATAAAATGCTATTTCGAGAATGACGAGCGAGACTCGAAGCGCAGCGAGAATGACGAGCCGAGAATCGAAAGACAAATACAGTGAACACGGCGAGCGAGAGCGGCAGTTAGTTTTGTTCATCTCTAGTATCTACACATCTTCGCACTGAGTCTATACGCCTGGAGAGTAGATCATACTACACGTAGAAGGCAGAGAAGTTGCCTATATAGCATGGCGTTGCCACTCGAAGTTCCGGTACTTTCTGACTCTACTAATATAAGTAATAACACTGACTTTATGGCATGGCGACTCAAGAATTCTGCTGCACTGATTCGCTAATTTTAAAACTCGTTCAGGCGTAATGCTAGCAGTTTGCTAGAGGAGGGAATTTCCGTGCGTTCATGAATCTTGAGTTCAGTTTACATATTATAGATTCTATTCCAATTTCAACTAAGCATTACTGTGATGAGCGATATCTGTACTAAGAAAAGGAATATTCTTCCAGTAAAAGAGTTCCTAGACTTTTGTTCCTAAAAAATATTGGGCCACTAATATCAGCGTTGAATTTCTTGCATTACAGTGAAATCTCTCATTTACTGACATCGAAGGGACGTAACAATCTGTCTGCATCTGGGCGGTGTCCTTTATTGGGAGGGAGGCTCCCCAATCTAACAGTATATTTATAATATGCATTATATATCCCTTCAGGCTTTAAATGAAATGTATTACTGTAGTTTAATTCTAAAAACAGCAGCCGCGGCGAAAATGCGACTCACGAGCACATTGTGGCTCGCAGTGCTTTTCTCTCGCTTCCTACCTACAACCCCCACCCTCTTACTCACTGGAGTCAAACTCCGTTCTATTTGTACAGGGACATCATTTTATTTTTACTAACATTTTTAATATTAACTTGCCTATACCTCTGGATCAACGCCGTTTGCTACCCCGTTCCACGACTGGAGTTCGATGATACTGGCGTAATATACAAACAAATCACTTTACTAGGTACAGGAGGGAAGAAAAGTAGTTCGTCCAGTTACGTAAACTAGGAAATATTGTACTTTTGAGTTCGATAATTTTCATTAGGTTTTTGTTTAATCAAAATACAGTACAGTATTAACAATGAGTGTTTTTACTCACGAACTGAGCTGTTCATGTGGACGTATTCATTATGCAGTACTATATATTATACTGTGTACAGCACATTAGCGTGCAATATAGGGAATGAAGTTAAATTGAAAAATAATCATAATATGGATATTTGAACACATTTTTTTAAAATGGTGGCCGTTCATTTCGATACAGGCTTCAGTTCTAATGCGCATATTATATCACTATAGACTATTGTACCTAATCCCAATTACCAGTTTCGTTCATCGTACAGTACTAGTAACTCATGTTGAAATAATTCCGTACCTACTCTATAAAAGGGTACCTTAGGTACTGTAAATTCAGTGTTCGCTTCTGCCCGATCCGAAAAGATAAAATTACTCAGACATGCTATCTACTGTCCGTCCAAGTGGTTATGTCGTTGGGTCGTAGAAAGGGGGGAAATCACGTGACAGTTAATTAACAAGGTCCTTTTATTTAAGTTATTTTAAACAATTGTATAATATTACGTAGACGTCCAATTCCTAAGACAGCCCAGCCACTAGCTGGAGAATAAAAGCTGGTGGGGGAAACCGGGATACGACATAGGCAAATGGACGACAGTACTTGTGCGAAAATGATTCAATATTGAAAGCTCTTTCGTCGCTGGAAAACGCGAACATATTTTTGGAACGTACTGTTTACTATAACCCTAAGGCTACTATGACTATTTATGCGGTCTTGGATCTGTATGGAGGACGGTTGAACTTCATTAGTAGAAGGGGTGGGAGTGAAGTACATGCAAAAACTCAGGTACAATAAAAATTGAAGTAAAAATAAAATGATGTCCCTGTATTTGTCTCGGACCTGCGAGTGGCGTATCGTCGCAATATCTCTCTCAAACCATGTACCTCTATAGAAAACGAAAGTTTCAAGTAGGATGGGAGGATGCATTCTTTTGCTTACAATATGATGAAAATATTAAAAGTATGATTTGTTCACAAATATTACTAGGAAAACGGTTGTATAGCATAAAACGGCATTATAAGTTACTACATGTTACTGATGAAACATTAAAAGGTTAAGTGTTATTATTAATATTATTATTATTATTATTATTATTATTATTATTATTATTATTATTATTATTATTATCATTATCATCTCTGTACGTCGATTCTTTTACAGCAGATGTACGAATAATGCGGTTAGATTTTCAATTTAAACTCACAGATTTACAATGTAACGTTAAATGAAAGCTAGATGTAAGGACTTGACAAATGTTGAACTTTTCAAATCTTTGGAAAAAGAAATATTTGAAGCTTCGTTCTTTCGCTTGCTCTGTTGAAGCCATGTTCGCTGTAACTTACGTTTGTGAAAAATTATTTTCAACAATGAAAATAGTAAAAATCAAATTTAGATCACGACTGACAGACGTGATCAACTACGGTTGGCAGTAAGTGACATAATTCCTGATTTTGAAACTTTGTCGCAGAGACTTTCTGAAGACAGTTAATTTTAGGTTGTGATAATGTGTCCTATGTTTTCTTGTTCATTTCTTTCTTCGTTACACGTCCTAAACATTAACTTCCCCTTCGGTTGTCCGCCTCCCTCCATAGGTGGTATGCACGTTGCAGCTTACACAGTGGCTCGGCGCACCATGGCCTTTTCGCCACGGCTGAAATACAATCTACTGTACTACAGTAAATTCTTTACAAGTTTGAACTACAGTCGATAAGATCGAAAAAGGGAAATGCAGTTCTGTGCCATGCAATTTTATTCTAGGTCTGCAGTTATGCAGTACTGTAATTTACAGTTTTCAACTTAGCCTTTACGTTCAGGTGCCATGTCTCTGGAAACAGAACAACTGATTGAAGTGAAGAGAATAATCCTATTAACCCTATCATGTGTCAGGTACAATTTCACGATCGCTGAAACCTGGACCCATCAGAAAAGTTAAATTTTTAGACTTTGTTTATCCACCCTCTTCCAACTAACAAGGGGTAGCCGGCTGGGCTAGTGGTAGCCTACGAGACCCTTATTGTCTTCTTTCATTAAGGAATTTCTGTACAGTTCTCAAAACTAAATTTTCCATTTTTGTAACACATTACGTCTTGAAATCCTAGTTCTGTCCGCAGTCAGGAGGTAAAGCAAGCTTTAGGACTGTGCAACAGCTGTCCGTGTCCGTGTCTGAGAGTGTCCGTAAACGAGAGTTAAATTTATTATTATTTCTATATTATTTCAGTTCGGACATAAAAATCTGTCCGTATATGAGGAGTATCCGTATCTTGGGGGTGTCCGTAAGGAGAGGTTTCACTGTATATGCAATTGTGGCTGCGATCTGGAAGGAGGTTTGCAGAGGCGACTGCATGACGAAGTAACTTTGGAAAAGAAGTGCAATACGAGTCTATACAGAGTCTAGTCTGACCAAGGACATTTCAACAGTACCCCCTAAAATTTGTTTCCAACTACAGCACTGTTTATGAAACAGAAATTTGACAATGTGTAGAGTTTTGTTCCTTGTCAAAATGACATATTTATAATTGTCAAGTTTTATGAAATAGGCGTCCACACCTGTGGAGTAACGGTCAGCGCGTCTGGCCACGAAACCAGGTGGCCCGGGTTCGAATCCCGGTCGGGGCAAGTTACCTGGTTAAGGTTTTTTTCCGGGGTTTTCCCTCAACTCAATACGAGCAAATGCTGGGTAACTTTCGGTGCTCGACCCTGGACTCATTTCACCGGCATTATCACCTTCATTTCATTTATACGGTAAATGACCTAGATGTTGATACAGCGTCGTAAAATAACCTAATAATGGAATAGGCTTCTGATAAAATTTGACGATCATTCTCAATCACATTAAGGGGAGAGGATGGTATTTTTTGGTGAAAAATGAGTAAATTAAAAAAAAAAACTTTTAAATACTCTGTGATATGTATGGAATGCATAGCATAACATTTTGTGGGTATTTGTGCCCTTATCGGATTTTGAGTCGCCATTTTTAAACTTCCTGCGTTATGGATTTTTAAATCACTCGCCCAATTTTTTGTTGTTTCCGGTAAATTAAATTAATTTTTTTTTTGCTTTAAAATACCCTTTGATATGTGAGGAATGCATTGCATAACATTTGTGGGTATTTGTGCCCTTATCGAATGTTGAGACGTCATTTTTAAACTCCCTGCGCTATGGATTTTTAAATCACACGCCCGCTTTTATCGGTTTCCAGTAACTTTATTTTTTTTTTTTTTGCTACATTGCCAGACAAAAATGGGTATAATTTCTGAACTATTAAAGATACATGCATGAAATTTAGAACACACATTTTTTACACTATTAGGAAACGTTTCTCTCTAACAGAATTTTGTTACTTGATTTCATTTTAAAAATACGCCCGTTTGTTTGCAAGAAATGAAATCAGAAAATTGTTATTAGATTTTAATTGTTTATTTTACAAACTTAGGGACTAATATCAAAATTCTGTTACAGACAGTTTGTAGAACATGCTTTGCAAATGCATTTCAAAAAACTGTTTGAATCTATCTTTAAAAACGGTTTAGATATATCGGTTTTAGTACAATCCTGCATTGGTATATTTTTTTCAAATTTGGGCCCCCAAATATTTTTTTTTCAAAATATTTTTATTTCGTTGAGTTTCCACAGCTATGAGCTCTCTACATACAAAAAATTAATATTTTACACCAAATAGGAAAAAAGTTAAAAAAAATACCATCCTCTCCCCTTAAATTTCCGAAGTTGAAAACGGCGTTGTCTGAAATACTACTAAGAACTCTATAGAACCATTTATTCTAAATGTTCTCGCACCATTATTTAAGGTTACCTTGGCAACAGCTGCGAGGGTGACATTCAAAACTTTTCCTGCAACTTCAACATAATAATAATTATGAGAGATATAAAAAAATAATTTCTGATGTGAAACTTGAATAGAAGGCCTTAGGAAAGTTGCTTATCAAGTAGGCTATTATGGCATTCTTGACCTGAGAGCATTTGGTAAATATTTGAACTATACAGGTGTGGACTTGGACCGCGGTCGAAGTCTTCGGCTCCTGACCATCTTTTCCGCTTAGCGCGTGCTAGCCAATGTCATGACACCCAGCGGGCTAGTGTATGTGTATGTATTTATTCACACTGCAATGGGTATATACCCGGTGGCAGTGGTAACTAATTACACTCAATAATGACAATAATAAACTTATTAATTAAAATACAATTAATAATAATAATAATAATTAATACTAACAATAATAATAATAATAATAATAATAATAATAATAATAATAATAATAATAATAACAGGGAATATCCTAAATTAAATGAAGCACGATTACTTAAAATAACATTTAAAATAAATCTAATTTGTATCTTAAACCTAAGTTCGAACTAAAACCCACGAGTATGATATATTCATATCTGCACAAGTACCTTTCAGCACTACACTCATTTCGCTGTCAACTCACTCACTGCACTGGAACTACGACACATTTCACTGATTCTATCCTGATTTCACTAACACTTCAAAAACATTTCACTGTTCAAATACTTTGCACTGCCACTATAAACTATAAAGCTTCACTGACAGGAACACGTTTCACTTACACAACACACTTCACTGTTACAACACACTTCACTGACATCACATAATTCTTCACTGATACAACACTTCAATAACAAAATATCATTTACACCCTTTAAATACTGTGTATAATTACCGTCTATTAGTAAAGTCCTTAAGCCTATTTTTAAATACATTTTTGGTTGTTGGTAAAGCCTTTAGTACTGTAAGTCTGCAGGTAAATCATTCCAGTCCCTGATAGTACGATTGAAAAAAGAAAACTTTCCAGTGTCCGTCCTCTGTCTCCTTTCTGAGTGGTCGTTCCTTGAAGAGTAATTTGGCGGATGCAACCTATTTTTTATTTCTCTCCAGGTAGGCTCACCTCTGTATGTTTTTAACAGTGCATATAAACTAAGGCACTACCTTCCTGTTGTTCAATTCATACACCATACTTTTCGGAAATAATGAAAGAAACTGAATACATTTTACATGAACACTGTATTGTACGCTTTTAATAATAATAATAATAATAATAATAATAATAATAATAATAATAATAATAATAATAATAATAATAATAATGTCTGAAAATAGAAAACATCGGTAGTTCACTTTCAGTAATTAAAGCGAATTAGAGGGAACGAAATCTGAAGGAAAAACACGGAACTGAAAACAATCAACTTGCCAAAGTAAATGAACCAGGTGAAAAATGTAGTTTGAAAGCAAAATTTTTAATTGAACAAATCCAGATTTTCGAGAAACAAAATTGTAAATTCCATTAAATCACACTGAAAATCTGCATATATTATTATTTAACAAGTCATCAATAAATCCCAAATGGGACTGTGATATGCTTGGCATGTTTATAATCTTCGTACTCGATGAGTAATGCAAAATTAATCAAAGAATTTTCACGATACACAATGCTTAGTAATGGAACTATTCAGCATTTAATAGAACTGCGACGCGAACCTAGCGGCAGAAATTGTAATGACGCTCCGAGACCCACTCTTGACCATGCTATGCGCCAGCTTGTATAATCTCGTAAGCAACGGTCGCGACATACCGGTTGAAAATGGCTGTCAAAGATGATCATGCAGTTAGGCGCGGGATTGCGAATAGGATACCAAATATATTCCATTTTGAATCTTGAGTACACTACTTTTAACACTTGAATAAAAGTAATTGATTAAACTAGTGGACTTGTGTTTATTATGTAAGTCTGTGCGGCTTACAGCTGTTTCGGTGCTTCATCACACCATCCTCAGAGCCTACTAGATCTCGGCGTCATCTCGTACTTCACTGCCTGTTGTGTGGGTGCGTTTGATTGTTGAAAAGTGGAGTCAGTGTGTGTGTTCTGAAATTGATCTGTGTGTTGAGAATTTGATCGGGGTGTGTTTTAGTGTGTTTGTATATTTCGTATTGTTCTAGTGTGTTGAGTTTTTGGTTCTTGGGTTGTATGTGTAGGATTTCCATGTCCGCATTTATGTTATTGTATGTATGGTTACAAATACATAGCACAAGAAAACGGTTACAATCCAAACATTATAGACAACATCATAAGAAAGACAAAACAAAAACTTAACAAACAAAAAAACACGCAAAACACAACACAAACACAAGAACACAAGAAATACATCACACTAACATATGAAAACAAAAGCACGCATAAGATCGCATTTTCATTCAGAAAGCAGAAATACAACATAGCATACATAACAGAAAACACACTACAAAGACATCTCAACACACAAAAAACACAAATAAATACGACCACACAGGTGTATACAAACTCACATATAATAGTTGCGACAAGTTCTACACTGGACAGACAGGCAGATCATTCCAAACATGCTACATAGAACACATTAAAGCAATAACCAGAGGACACAATACATCTACATACGCCGATCACATAACCAATGCTAACCATACGTACAATAACATAAATGCGGGCATGGAAATCCTACACATACAACCCAAGAACCAAAAGCTCAACACACTAGAACAATATGAAATATACAAACACAATAAAACACATCCCGATCAAATTCTCAACACATAGATCAATTTCAGTACATACACACTATTTGACTCCACTTTTCAACACTTTTCAACAATCAAACGCACCCACATAACAGGCAGAGAAGTTCGAGATGACGCCGAGATCTAGTAGGCTCTGTGGATAGTGTGAGGAAGCACCGAAACAGCTGTAAGCCGCACAGACTTACATAATCAATTACCCATATATATTATTTAACAAAACATTTTAGAGGTTTGTTAATAGTGTTAGACGAAACGAAAAAAGCGCATAGAAGGACTTTTTCACGTTCATCTCTGGCTCGTTCTTAAAATTTTTTAGATAATTTGCATGCCGAAGCACTTCCTTACGGAATATGCTGCATTGCATATTAAATAGGTAGATGAATGATTCTCCGAAACTGTAAGGGCTACTCAATTTCTAAATTAACATAGTGTTTTTGACGGCTATTACGATGGTTTCCTGTTATTTCGGTGGGGTTATAAACCTGGGTACTTATGCTCAAATAACGGCTCGTCCCTCCAGAATTTATAAGTTGTCCTGGGCAAGTCTGTGGAGGATTGCCAAGTTTTCCATTCCGTTGTAGCCAATTGCGGGACAAAACGTAATCAAAATATCGTTTCGCTATATCGTAAATACAATGAAAAGAGGATTCAAAAGGTAGGTTACTTACTAAATGAATATGGATTAAAAATTTAATATTCATTATGTATTCACTTGAATCAATAACACTATACATTATTAGAGTAATACTCACTTCTGACTGAGATTCTGGTTGATATGTACATCTGTCAGGCAGTATATCTCACATGTCGATATGTGTCAGAGAAAGAACAATTGAAGCTTTTTTATTTTATTTTATTTTTTTGCAACCATAGTCTAAAAACATAAATTTTCAGGAGAAACAAAAAACTACCTGGCATGGGTTTTGTTGACACTTGAAGTATGAAATTCATCATATTGTAGAAATTTGGGAAAACTGAAGTACATTTTTAACTTACACTGCCTCATATAAATACACGTGTAAATGTAGGTAACTATGGTCAATGGTTGTTTTAAGAAAAAATACTCTGTTGTGGCTGTTTTGTTTATTATATTATCCTGTTTCTTCTCCTTTCGTTGCTTACTTTTCTTCCATGGGATTACTTTTGCACCTAAAGATGACTTCATAACTAATACAACAATTCACGTGCTAAAGTATTTTTCTCTGAGGTGGCTTTTTCCGTGTGTACTCGTATAAGAAGCAGTACTGACAATCTACTACAGTTTAAAATTGTATGGATAAATGTTTCAAGATGATATGAATGGGATAGGCTATTTGTAAATGCTGCCATTGTCGTGGACAATGGCTGTTTTCACAAAAAAAAGTCTTTGGACTATGGTTATTTTATGAAAACCACTGAAAATTTCCACTCCTATAACATAGGACTATGTTTTTTTTTTCCACTAACAACTAATTCCGTAGATAGCCGCTATAAATAGTAAATATCAATACTTTAAAAACAATATACTTTGCATACTTCCACCCGGTAATGAGTTTTGGAATAATATTCTGGGGAAATTCCACAGATAATAACAGTATATTCCTACTACAAAAAAGAGTAATTAGAATAATAGTAGGTGCCAAATCTAGGGAATCGTGTAGGACTATTTAAAAAAAAACTACAAATAATACCCATGGCTTGTCAGTATATTTTTTCATTAATAGTCTTCATCGTATGTAATCGTGAAAACTTTGTAACAAATTCAACAGTTCATAGCATAAATGCACGTCAAAAATGATTTCGTACTCCATCGGCAAGTCTATCGTGCTATCAAAAAGAAGTGCGTTATATGGCAGTAAAAATTTTTAATAACCTCCCTATGGATATAAAAAATGAAACTCAAAACATAAGATTATTGAGGGCCAAATTAAAGAAGTACCTAATTTCTCACGCCTTCTATTCTGTAGGTGAATTCATGACATTCAATAACGCTTCATGAAATTGATACTAAAACTTTGTATTGTATTAGTAGACTATATTGTAAACCTCTTCTGTAGGGTAAAGGTTGGTAATATTGTGATATGAGTAATATTGTGATAGTTATTTTTGAGGATTTATTACAATTTTACTGTGCGAGAGGACTGGTTTTGTGCAGAAACTTGTCCACGAACATTCCCTTAATACGCTGACGCAAAAAAACCGATCTTCCTCTCGCTCAGTAAAATTTTAATAAATTCTAAAAAAAAAAAGAAACTATCGCAATATTACCAATCTTTACCCTATATACTGTATTTGAGCTGGACTGTAACTATAAATTAAGACTTTAATAAGTAGTATTAGGCTAAGTTTTTTTTTTTACTTGTTCCATATTCTAGCTGTGAAGGTGAAGCAATGTATGAATACCATGGAATGTTAATAAATACAGTACAATACAGTACAATACAATACAATACAATACGCTCGCTTCATAGACTAGATTGTCAAAAACATTTAAAAATTGTTATGTAAATGTCTATAAATGACATATCTTTGAAATTCGCTTTTGATTTTTGAGGCAGACATATTTTGTTTATTGTTTATGTTAGTTAATTAGTTAGGATAGAATTAATTATGATACTTAATCATTCATCTAAAGTTTGTGTGACTGCAACCTGTATATATTTTTGTGTGGTTTTACTTTGTTTATAGTGTTTTTTTCTCTCTCTCTCTTTATTTCTTATGTAGCTTTAGTTTGTATATAGTGTATTTTTTTCTGTTTATTTCTATTATTGTATTTGTATTCCTGGTGTTGTGGAAGAGAAGGCCTGATGGCCTTAACTACACCAGAATAAATAAATAAATAAATAAATAAATAAATAAATAAATAAATAAATAAATAAATAAATAAATAAATAAATAAATAAATAAATAAATAAATAAGTAAATAAATAAATAAATATTTTTAGGACTGAAATACGGGATTTTTTTAAAGTGACTTACGTTTGTATGCCTTACCTGGTTGCCTCCAAACGCTTCTTCCTAGTCTCTGGATATAGGTCGAAGCGAGATTCATCCGACAGGAGGATATGGTGCCGTTGGTCACTACCGAATTATTTTCTTGTTGCTGGCACGAAATAATACGACAACCTCGATTTCCATGTCGAATAGCTGGACATCTAAATGGACGATGGGCACGAAGTTCTCTTTCATGTAGGCCCTAATGTGTTTCTCACAGTCTGAACTGAAATGGTTACATCTATGCATTCTTAAAAGTATTTCTTAACATGGTAGCTGTTGAAGTTATTTCCCTCACGGCCTGTAAACACATAAATCTGTCTTGGGCAGGAATTATAATCCGTAGTTCATTGGGTGTCGTTCTTCTGGAATCCCAGATTTCTAATATAGCGGGCTCCACAATCGTGGTATTATGATGCCCCGTCCTGTCTTCAGAAACCTGTCAGCATCAGCTTCTGTCCGACAACTTTCTATTAAGTCTATTACCTAAACATCTCTTCACGAATTAAATGCCAGTATAGCATCTATTTCCATTTTTTCAGATATTACTCCCGAGCTTTACATTTGATACTATTAAAACTCTGATATTCCTCCGTTAAAAATACAAAGTCACGCTAGTGTGTTCAGACAAAGTAAACAAAAACTCACTTTGCCACGGTAAACAGTAAAATAAATACCAATCAATTATGGACTCATATTTACTCAGTTAGCGCTCATTGAAGAGTCCGCCGAGTTAGCTATGTGGTTGCGCGTCTGTCTCCAAACTAGTCAGCCCGGGTTCGACTTCCGGCGGGGTCAGAAATTTTTATGTACAATTTCTACCTCGGGATTAGGAGAGATGGCGGTGCATAACTTGTAATCACTAAATTGTGCACCAATATGCCTGCGTTAAATACCAAATCTCTCCGCAGTGCATATGGAGAGAAGACATATGTCTAGGGTGATCAGACGTCCTCTTTCGTCCGAACATGTCCTCCTTTTAGGCCTTTGTCCGGGGTCCGGGCTGATTTAAAAAAAAATCAAGAACTGTCCTCCTTTTCGTAACTTGTATGCCTGATATTTTGAAATTATCTGATTTGACGCCTTTTCAAGTAATTTGCCTGTAGATGACAGCAGCATCGACGGAATATACCCTTTGTCATCATAATAACTCTCTTTGCTCCCCCTTGTTATGGTCGTTGTTCACGGGTACCTAGTAAATCGAGGTGCGAATGTAAATCTAAAAAGATATTTTGTGTATTCTTTAATAATTATAGTTCTCTTGACTTTCATATGTAGCTAACTGTAAAATCATTATTATTAAGTTTTTTCATAATTATTTTGTAATAAAATAGATATTAATATACTTTTAGGTGTGATATAAGTCTAAATCTTTACTGTAAATATTTTGTAATAAAATAGATATTGATATAATTTAAAGTAAAATATAGCCCTAAGGCTAAATCTGAGTACATATTCCTGTCCTCTTTTTTCAATAGTGTCCTTCTTTATGAAGCTTTGTGTCCTTTTTTATCGATGTGAATCTGGTCACCCTACATATGTCACTGTTGATAGTGATTCGTCCGTCGGATGAGTACGTTAAGCCTGGCGGCCCCCTTGGTGCTATTCGACAGGAGTAGGCTACGTGCCGGCACCGAGTTTCCCCTTTTCCTTCCTCAACTTCATCAACCTCACTCATTCCCTACACTACACTTACACGAACACTTAAACATACACTCACCCTAGTACACGACATAACTCTCCATAGATATACATCATGCATAACGTGGCCCGCCGAAGTGGTGTGCAACTTGAAAAATGGGTCACAGTCCTGCCACCTATCCGCAGTATACGGAACCCGAATCACGCAAGTGAAGTGATTAGGCCTGAGAGGATAAAAAGAAAGGAGGGAGTACTTCAAGCCAAATATGCTTGAAATCGGTGCGACGGATATGACGTCAAACTATGCCTTTCACGCCCCATAATCCACCGCGAAATACCGCCAATTGCCAAATATTAAATTGCTACTATTGGTTTTGGTCATACGTAAACAGATTAGAATGGATTTGGAGGTAACAGAACTACTAGCAGATTATTATATCAATGTATATTGCACTGTATGTTTATTAAAAGTGTTATGGTTGTGACATGGACTGAACACTTCATTTCCACATTCTTTCTTTTATCAAGAAGGATGTTGGCACTTCTTCATATGTTAAAGCATAGGGGGACATATCAACGGACATATTCTACAGTTGAGCCTAACAGAATATTAGCTTATTTACAAAAAAATAACTCCTGCTGAACTTGACTACACTTTTGAAATATTCACAACAACACGAAACAATTTGTAATCGTAATAATATGAACAAAACAGCTGATAAACACACCGGAAAAAGAGATGAACTATGGGTAACTTGATGGCCATACTAGTACACCTTTTTGGTTCCACCGTTTCAAGCTTATGGCCCGGGGTTGGAGTAGGCGTTAGACACTCACACCTCTGGTTGAGATTCTGGCTGATATGTACAGCCTTAGACATAAAAAATGACCGCTATCCTTTAGTGTGAATTTGTACAAGTCCACTTCGGGCAGTGCCCAGACCACAGGCAAAATCTCTTTCAGGCTTGCTGCGAAATCGGTCTTCTACCACTCAAGTTGTAACTGTTCCTCCTATTTTACGTTACATTTTCATACAGTTACATTTATCATTACGTCTCACTGTCACATTATCTTTCTAATGTTGGCTACCTTGACAATGTTAATTCCTCATAGTAACCATGTCAGGCTATTTCGAAATAGCCACACTTATTTAAGAGAGAACTTTACCCCGTTGTGTTTACATTAAAAATGAACATTTCCATTATTATGGTAGGCCTACATGATACATCACACAGCTCATCGGCAAATTCATTTCGATCTACATCTAATGAGTAGATGTTCCAGTTTCTTTCTTTTCTTTTTCTTTTTTTTTTTTTCCTTTCTTTCGTGCAACGCACTTTTTTTAGTGTGTTGCTGTAGTTGAAATACTGTACAGTACGTGCAGTTATCTGAATTAAAATTTAAAATTATAAATTTACACGGCTCTTAAAACTTAAAAAAAAAAACATCTGATTGTAATATGTATGGATTTCCTTTGCACTGAATTTCTTTTATGTATACGTAATAAATAAATGAATGGCTGACTGAATGAATAAGTAAATAAATAAATAGATAAATAAATAAAATAAAAAGTAGGCCGAACTGAATAACTAAGTAAATAAATAAATAAGTAAATAAACATATAGAGAAATAAGTAAATAAATAAAGGGAATAAATGAATAAATAAATAAATGAATAACGGATAAATAAAGAAATAAAATAAAAAGTAGGCCTAACTGAATAAATAAGTAAACTAACATAAATACATAAGTGAATAAATTAGTGAATAAATAAATAAGTGAATGAATAGATAGATAGATAAATAAATAAATAAGAGAATACATAAATAAATACATAAGTGAATAAATAAATGAATATTCAGATAAGTAAATAAATAAATAAAATAAAAGAGTAGGCCTAACTGAATAACTAAGTAAATAAATAAGTAAATAAACATATAAATAAATCAGTGAATAATAAATCATAAATAAATAATTAATGAATACGTAGATAAATAAGGACATAAATAATTAATGATTAAATAAATAAATATGGGAATAAATAAATAAATAAATGAATAATTAAATAAATAAATAATGAATAAGTTAATAGCTGAATAAATAAATAAGTGAATAAATAAATAAATAACTGAATAATGAATAAGTAAATAAATAATTAATGAATAAATAAGTGAACAATTAAATAAATGCATAAGTGAATATATAAATAAGTGAATAAATAAATAAATCATGAATAAATTAATAACTGAATAAATAAATGCATAAATGAATAAATAAATAAATAATGAATAAGTTAAATAATTATTAAATAAATAATTTATAACTGAATAAATAAGTGAATTAATAAATAAATAAGTAAATAAATAATTAATGAATAAATAAATAAGTGACTAAATAAATGAGTAAATAAATAATATTTCACTTAAAGTTGTATATAACATGCGTCATTCCCATATAATTTTACTCGTACTGAGTATAAACAAAATCTGTGCAATAAATAGTTCATGAAACTCGCTCTACATTCTCAGACGGAGTGTCAAAAACCACTTTTTCAATATTAAGGACCCAGGAAATGTGTATTTCGGTGAAAGTCTGGAAAACTTTTTTGCAGAATTACAGTGCTTTCTTTTATACTTCGGATAATGAGAAAATAAATTAAAACTGTTAAAGATGAAGCTATGTATTCATGAAGATGCCGTAGTTAACAAAGAGTGCCCACCGGCGTAGCTCAGGCTTCAGCGCGTTTGCTTGTCGATCCGGGGGTGAGTTCGATATCCGCTTGGGCTGATTACCTGATTGGGTTTTCCTCGAGATTGTTCCTAGTTGTAAAGCGAATGTCAGGTAATCACATGGTGAATCCTCGTCATCGTCTCGTCAAATATCATCCCGCTATTAGCAGTGCCTTCGACGCTAAATAACTGGCTGAAAAACAAAGAGTGTTTTTTGTTTATCTAACATTAAGTAGACGTGAACAACTCGGCAGTTGGAGTGATCTAAATAGTTATTGTGTCGGTGATAAGCTGACTGACATAGTGCCCCTGTCCTTGACTCAGTGCCCTGCTGGTCTACTTTTTGGAAGAGGTTAAATTCTCTGTCATAATTCTTACACAAAATCGATTTAACTATCGTAACATCAATAGTTCAACTAAAAGCCTATTTCAACACGGTGAGCTGATTATACAGTAATAATTGGTGTTGGGATGTGGGAATATTCCCGCGGGAAGAAATTTATTTTGACAATATTCTCGAATGTTTTTCAGGAATATTCCCAAACTGGGATTTTTTTTTCACATTTTTACTATTCTAATTTTTCAGTAATATTTCATAACAGAAAAAAAATTGTTATATAATCCACAGTTTGAAAGATAGAGAGATTGAGTTCGCAGTAAAAAATTTCATTCTTAACAGGCGTTTGGTCCCTTTATAAACATCAGGGGATTTCACTTAAGTATAAGGGCAGGAGTGAAGCATTTATTTCGAAGGGATGTCCTTAAACTTCTGGTAGAACTTGTACATCACATATTTCAATAATTTGATGTTACATCCTTTTTCGGGAAGGTCTTCAATTTCAAATCGACCGAAATATAGAGAAAATTGACCTTACAATTTCTAAATACAATAAAACTTTTTTTGTGCGTAGAGAACTGTGATACAATGCTTTGTGCAAAATTTGAGGCATCAGAACCTCATAGTGGTTAAATTAAAAATATTTAAATTTATCGTATTTTCATAAAATTTGCAAGTTTAAACTGTTGTAGCCCCGAAACCCTTTCACCCAATGATCAAAATCATGGTTTATTTTGATGCTGAGAAATTAAAGTTTATATTGACATATAAACAGATTTTCTTACTTTTTATGGAAATGGAGAAATTTAGATTTTTCCTCATTAAGACGCCTTTGCCAAGGAAAAAATATTTTAAAAATATGTAGTTAGATTCCGCAATGAAAGTACAAATAAGCAAAGTACAAATAAGCACTTTTTTTTACTGATGGCACGTTGATAAGAAAGTATCGAAAATATCAAATAAAGAAAATAAATATGACTACCTAACCAGCTGACTGTGAGGCGGGAGCGATAACGGTATCCAATTTTAAAAATAACAGTTCTAAGAAATATATGGGTATAAGGAGGTAGGTCCACTCAGCCATCCATCCATCCATCCATCCATCCATCCATCCATCCATCTACTACCTACCATACATCCATGTAGGTATGTAAAACTCTTTGTACATACGGGCTATTCCATATGAAATCGATCAGTAAAAAACCTCGCATTTTTATACCCTAATTTTTTCCCTAGTTATACAAGGTGTTGAGGAGAGTGCATTTTCAAAAATATACTATCGAAAGTCAAACGGGTTTCTCAATATTTTTTTTTTTTTTTTACATTTTTACAAATTGGCAAAAAGCCTAAAAGTAAGTAAAATCAAATTATCTGTCTCTCTGTATACAATAAAAATAAGGATTATTTCTTAACATAACCTACCAAATGTCGGCTTCAAAATGAGCTCTCGTTCAATGTTCTGCAGTAAATGGTTCCAGAGTTGTAAGCGCTGAAAGAGGCTTGTTTTTATAAAATACGCTAAATTTGTCGCTCAACAGTACGAAAACCGTTTGACTTTCGATAGTATATTTTTGAAAATGCACTCTCCTCAACACCTTGTATAACTAGGGAAAAAATTAGGGTATAAAAATGCGAGGTTTTTTACTGATCGATTTCATATGGAATAGCCCGTATGTACAAAGAGTTTTACATACCTACATGGATGTATGGTAGGTAGTAGATGGATGGATGGATGGATGGATGGATGGATGGATGGATGGCTGAGTGGACCTACCTCCTTATACCCATATATTTCTTAGAACTGTTAGTTTTAAAATTGGATACCGTTATCGCTGTCATATAGAATATCAGGAGACTGAATAAATTTATTTTAATTGGAATACCGAAATGTTGTGCAAAGTTTGTAGTACAAAGAACTTTGCACTTCTGTTGACATCTTCCAGTCTCAAGATAACATTACTGTGTCATAATTTTAAAATTAAAAATAAATGTACAGTTGATCTATTTCAGGATGTCTACATGGATCTACTGGTTACCAGGCATTCAACTGCATCCGGGATCGGCAATTCAAACACGAATTAACGGACACTTGTAGGCCAATAAGATTCTTAAACGATTCGTAAAACTGATGGGCTCCTCTTACATATTTAAAACATGCATTAAAGCTTGTCCCTGATCGAAAAGGTTTTAGGCAAAATTACTGATCAGAAATGTGGTCGCTCTAGGAAGATCCCTTCCATGCAGATTTTCGTTTAGATCACAGATTAGGCCATAGACATAGTTTATATTTAATCACAATGCATCAGCCGAAGAATATCGGTGACCACAGGGATCCTGAATTACAGAAAACTATTTACAAAGTAAGTGATTTAAAAAAATAAACAAATAACATAGAATTAAATAATATGGATTTGTAATAAATAATTTTCACTGGGATTATAAAGTCTGAAGAAAAAAGAGAATTATTAATTACACTGAAGAACAAATTTTTACTTTTTGTCTTGCTCCGAAATAAAAATAGGTGAATATTACTAATATGCGTGCCTTAAATCTGAATTTAAAATCAAAATTGCCCCATCACGTACCACTTTCTGGGGAAAATGAATTGAATTTTTTAAATGAAAAACTACTTTTTTTATTTTTCACTGCTACTGCTAAAATTACAACACACTAGGGATTCAAAATGCCTCATAATACTTGAAAAATGTGTACTGGATACAAAAATGATGTTACATAGTTTAAAACACATCAACAATAAAAGTATTTAATGCGTATAATGAGAAAATCTCTGAATTTAAACTTGTATTTAAAAGAATTTTTTGGATGACTGCTGTTTGTAACTAGACTCGGGACTGATTTTACAAGGAACCAGAAATAGTCTGCAAGCATGCTGGATGATGATCTTCCTTTATATCGCCTTTCTATTTCAGATATTTCTTGATGAAATCTTTCCCCTTGCTCGTCGCTTACCGCTCCAAGGTTAGAAGGAAAGAAATCCAAATGAGAACGTAAAAAGTGTATTTTGAGAGATATATTACACTCCATTTTCTCATATGCACTTGACATGGTTTCCACAACAAGTTCTATGTAGTTGTCTGCCATAGAATTCCCAAGGAAATTTGAGCAAACATGTTTGAAAGCGCGCCATGCCATTTTTTCTGTAACGGAAAGTTTTTCCTCAAACATAGAGTCAGCCATAACTTTGCGAATTTGTGGACGGATGAAAATGCCCTATTTTAATTTGCCTTCACTCAAAATGGTAAACTTTTCTTTTAAATAATAAAACCACACTCTTGTTTATTCATAGTGTAGACCTCACTTTGAACTGTTATGAAATTTACTGAATAGAAGGGACCAATATCTGTTTATTTATTAGAAGTACAAAACTACATGCCAACAACCATAAGGAATATGAAATTAGTCATAAACTCATAAAATGCATCAGCTTTTGTTTTGGTTTACAACCCCCAACCCGCAGCAGATGAGATCATAGTATATCTTAAAAACCTTACGTGATACGAAGAAAAGAGATGCATTTTCGGATTCAGCGCACATTAAACCATAAGGGACACATTGTTTTAAGTCGGAGCAAAATTCTTGTTGTTCAGTGTTATTATAGTACATTATGCAATGAGCCTATAATGATAATAATTAAGAAGCGAGTGTGTATGTTTATGAAACGAGCGCAAGCGAGTTTCATAATTTTCATACGAGCTTCTTAATTACCATTATAGGCGAGTTTCATACGACTTTTTATGCTCGACCATATTTCTAACTTGAAATTATTCAGATGTATACATTTTATTTGTATCTGACAAGATCGGAAGTGACCTTGTTCTAGGTCGTGAATTGTGAAATGTGCGCAGACGCGAAAGTATTGATTTTTTCCGAGGAACAATAATGTCATTGACCTTGTGTAATCCCGTTAAACTTGGTATAACCTTGATTATTGAATTCGACATTGAAAAACGAGATGACAAATTGAATTTATTTGAATATTATTTACAATTAACGCTAATTATTATAGTTCCAGAACATAACCTTCTGCGACAGTATTGGATTTCCAGCCTCCGTGACTTTTCGCTAATCCGAGAATAATCGATATTTGCGGTTTTATAACGGTACAAAGCTGACTTGTTATTGGCTGAACACCTGTAAGCTGAGTTGGCATTAGCTGAAAACACCTGTACTTTAATGAGTAGGTGTACTTTAATAACATGCATTAAAGGACTGCTATCAGGTGTATAATTACTACATTTCGGCATGGTCGAGCATAAATTTTTTTTTTAGTTTGGTTGAAGTATAAATCATCGTGAAGAATCTTCAAGGAGTCCTTAATTATTGAAACGGAAGTTTCACACAACCAGTTGAGAGGAACTTTAAGATTTTTTAGAAATGTCTACGATAATTTAGAAATTCTTCCTCCACAACCAAATAATAAGCCAATAACTGACCAATTGTCTTCTGAAAGATTATACTTCAATGCCAGATAAGGGATGCAGTGCTTACAGATTGACTTCTTCTCTTTATCCACTTCATCAGTCTGCTGTAAATCTCTGTCACATCTGATAGTCGGATCGATAATGATTGCCTTTTGTGTACATCTGTTTATTTTAATTATATCTGCTCTACGATGTGAACCGTCAGTAGAGAGACAGTGGATTTCTTCATGAACTTGCCATTCTAAGCATTTTATGGTAGAGGCCAATGCGGTTCTAACTTTGTGATATCTTGCATTAATGAGAAGTTCGCCTCTTGGGCATGACCCCAGCACATGTCCAAGAATACATAGACACCAAGATGGAGTGAATCTATACATGACATTGTTTTTATCTGTTTTCTAAATGTAAGAGTTGCAAAAATCTCTATTTTCACTTAACTTAAGAATGTGAAAAATATGGAGTTTCTATATTTAATTTTTGAGGTCCCCCAAAGGCTTTGAAGTTTCTTAAATTATAATTTTTTGCCTCTTTGTATATTTATTTTATTATTTTGTTTTTCATTACATAGCTAATGAATTGCTGTAAAATCACATATTTAAACTTTATTTGGAAGACTTTAAATTGGGGGTGCAATATACAGTATTTTTGAGGGTATCCAAAGGGACAAGATATATAGCATTTTACATAAAATATGGCAAAAATTCTATTTCAGCCCTTTTTTAAGTTATAGTTATTCCATTTTGAATCTTGCGTACAGCTGTAAGCCGCACAGACTTACATAATTAACACGAGTAAGTCCGCTAGTTAATCAATTACTTATAATTATTCTTGTTCTCTTTTTCATTTCTTTCTGAGTGGTAACAAAATCAACAGGTCCAATTATTATCCTTCTTTCTGTTCTTTGCTCTAGTAAAACATTCTTTCTGGTTTTGGAACACGGCGGTCTTTATCACAATTAGGCCTACAGTATTACATTTTTTTGCATTTGCAACTGCATATATAATCTAGTTTATTTGCTTCTTGTTTGAATTTTGCAATGCTGTCATTTTAGTTGTCGTCACTATGTCGTTTCTTACAAGGCTTCATTAAGTTTGTGTATTGATCATGGTAAGCACGAATCAGTTGTAATATTCTTGTACACAGGTTGTAACTTTAATAATGGCAACTATTTATTTATTACGAATATACAAGTGATACATCTGTGAAACTTCTACAGTCCTTCAGTGTAGTAACCAGCATTGTCTACAACTCGTTGCCAGCGATGTGGAAGTCGTAGTATCCCTGTAGCAGCTCCTGTTCTGTTGATGTGACTGATGGACCGCCCTACTGCCTGCAGAATATCGGAACGGTCCGGAATCGAACGTCACGTAGTGATTCATTCATCTTTGAGATTAAGCTTAAGTCCGGTGAATGTGGTGGATGGAAAAGCACTTCCCACCAGCGACAGTAAAAAATCAGCTACAGGCTGTGCAGTGTGCGCCCCTGCGTTATCCTGCAAAATTTGTGGGCGCTTTCTTCGCAACGCTAGTCTCAGATTATGCTAAAAAAATGACGGAAATACTGTGCATTAACATTCAGCCAAGATCGCTGTTCCTGCTTTGTAAACATGGCGAAACACAACCTGTAACTAACAGGAGACTAACTTCAACTCTCCACAGCGCATGACTGACTTTCAGAATTTATGTCTTTACCTGGATTTCCTTAGTTTTGACAGCAACTCTTTCTGAAATCTCTCCAGCAATAGATTCTTTTGATTTGAAGTCAGATTTTAATTCATTTTTGACCCATAGATAATGTTTCATTACGTCATGATAGGTAATAATTGTGATGGATTCAGCCCCTCTGGCATTGCGAATACAGGATAGAATGTAAGATTTCGTGTATTAATATTAAAGATATTCTGATTTAAATACCCTACAACATAAGAAGAATAAATTTCCATAATTTTATTATATTAATTATATCATACCTAAGAGTTTTGTGATTATTCCCAATTTTCTTATAAATTGAGGTTTCTGTGACACTTCAAAATTAAACAAGACCAAAGATATGCAGAGTTTTAAACATGTATTTTTTAACATGTTCCTGATATCCTGTTCAGATTAAATCACTGGAAAATGTTCTCTCATTAAAAAATCTGAATCTCAAAATTTTGTGAAAATTTCAAAATATGATGCTCTTCGGGCACCTCTAAATATTAATGTAGAGAAAATATATTTTGCAGTGTTCTTTATGATATCACGCCACAACTTTCCCCTGCTATTACATTTTGATTCCATAAACTTCATATTTTCACTCCACCCTAATAGACAAACAGCCGAACAGAGTCTCGGCTTTTCGAGGCCTCATGAAACTATAAATAGGCAAGTTTTGATGTAGAAATAAATTCCGTATGGTGTGAGCAACATCAAATATGCAATACCGTGCCTAACTGAGTTCTGCATATAGCCTCATAAGCCTATATGGATCGTATACGGAAAGTAGAAAAGAAGGAAGATTGGAGATTGCTGGATTATGAACATGGTAGCTTCGTTTTATAATAAGCAACAAAACGTAGAATTTTATTTTAACAAGAATCCATTATGCTGACACTAAAATATGTATTTTTTTTACAGACAACAGTTAAGTCATTAAAAGAACAGAAAACTCGGCACAATAAGATTATAAATCAATGATTGACTGGAAGAACCTGCTAATTCATGGCGTTGTTCTTCCTATTTAATGACTGTCATAAATTGTGGAACTTTGGCAGTTTTGTTGCACATGATTGTTAATAAAACCTTGGACAATTTTTGAAGGGTGATTTACGCCCCGTTAAAGGCATAGTATTAACTGACTGTCGACAATAGAGATGAGCTTAAACGATATTTTCAAGTATCTGTGACAATTAAATATCTGTAACTTTTATCGGTGATTTTGTCACACCGATATTTTATATCGATACGTAAGCACAATATGCATGAATTACACCGATATTTTGTCACACCGATAAAAATTAGCAGGAAATATTGAAGAGCAGTGAAATATGAATACGATTTTTCTATACACACCACTCATCAGGGATTTATATGGGAAAATCCAACAAAGAAATTATGTACATGTACCATTAACAAATAAATATTTATCTAACTGAACAGTAACATGTCTAAAGTTAACCTCATGTACCAAGAGGTTATATTACAGATATTGAACCAGTTGATCAGTTTTAAATGTAGTTGGGTATGGAGAAATTGAGGTTATATGATTATCCTACTCATTTTAAAAATTGATCCTTTTTATTGTATATAATAATAATATAATGGATAAATTATTTTAAGTCGTGCATTAACATTATAATAATAGGTCATAGAATAAAAATTTATGAAACATAAGTATTCGGAAAAACATTGGAAAATAATTACAAAACAAAACAGTTGTTCAGACAGGATTTTACACAAGATTAAGTACTGGTAACCAATGGTGTTATTATTTAAATCGTGTAATAACTACATCATCTATACTAATAATAAATCTGTAGCCGAAATTTTTCTGGTAATTTTCGATTTTCCAAAAATAATTGGTCCTAACATATATAATTAACCACCCTGAAACCGAAAATCGCATTTTTGAAATCTTTGTTTGTATGTCTGTCTGTATGTTTGTTACCTTTTCACGCGATAATGGTTGAACGGATTTCGATGAAAATTGGAATATAAATTAAGTTCGTTGTAACTTAGATTTTCGGCTATATGACATTCAAAATACTTTATTTAAAAGGGGGATTATAAGGGGACCTGAATTAAATAAATCGAAATATCTCGCTTATTATTGATTTTTATGAAAAATGTTACATAACAAAAGTTTCTTTGAACATTATTTCCGATAAGTTTCATTCTTTACAAAATTTTGATAGGACTGATATTTAATGAGGTAAATGAGTTTTAAAATTAAAATAACGCCATCTAAGACGGTGCAATGAATTAAGAACAAATGACTTCGTCTATAAGGGGCCTTGGACAACAACAATCGAAACAGGGGCCTTGGACATCAACAATCGAAAGCTATTAAACATAGCCTACAGAGAATGTTTCTGTGTTTGTATGAAGTAATATCAGAAGCTAAATTAACCGGTTTGTATAATTAATCATTATTTCACCATTAGAAAGTGTAGTTTCTCTAGATGGACATAATGCTATAATGTTATTACAGTAACGTCTGAGTAAATCGAGGACAGGTAAGATTAAAATAGCTTCTTATGCTATTTTGTACATTCGTTTTCTATATTTCTTAAAATAATATTTATGTACACTAATTTTAATCTCAGAGAATTAACGAACAACGAGAGTGTATTGATTTAGTATGCAGCAATAGTACGTTAGCTTAACAATCCATTATTTTATAATTCAAATTTTAACTATGCTCATTTGAATCGTGTTAAAATACATAAAATATTATATGCAATAAATGCAATGCAAAAAAAATTGGGTAATGAGCGAAGCAGATTATCTTGCGCTGTTGTAAAAGTTGTTCCCTGGATCAAACGTCCTATTTTATTTATGTAATTACTTTATATTTATTTCTAACAGGTACAGCGGAGTGCACGGGTACGGCTAGTTTATAATAAGATGGAGACACTACCGCCCGATTGCTGTTATTGTATCATGCGCACGCGCAAACCTACGACGTAGAGGAGAAAATATCAGTCACAGAGTACTGAATACGGAGCAGATTTCGATAGCGATATTTTGTCACAGATATTTCGCGTCATCAGTCACAGGTTTATCTGTGACAAAAAAATACCTGTGACTAAATATCGGTTTGTGAAATATCGGCCATCTCTAGATATGAGCGATATTGTTAATTTTGGTTTTTGCACGTGCTGGAATCCTGTCATTTACAGTTTCAGATCTTGCGTGCAGACTAAAACCCTGAACGTCATGTAGCTGACAGATGTTACATATAAACATGACGTGTACACAGAGTCCAGTTTGTAAACTGTGTATGAATGGGCTCCACTTATTTACTGTCTCAAGTCGTGCATGCAGACTGTAATGCTCTGAAAGACATGGAGTTGGCAGATGATGCATATAGACATGCGCACTTTGAGACCAATTACTAAACTCTCTGTACGAAACGTGTTTTTGCAACACGTGGTGGGCAGACAGCTTACATTATCACTCTCGCCTTGGCAAGCCGCTTCATTCAAAACTCACGTGACGCAGGAGATTGATGCAACCGGTAGTACATTGGACTTGTCTGAAAAAAAAATTATAAAAAACAGTTTCATTGCCAGAAACATATAATACAAAGAAACTGTGAATAATTCTAGTACTCCCCTGAAAGAGTGTGATCTCATGCTTAGGATAGGGATCCCATTCGTTCCGTTTTTTTTTTTTACAAAAAGGCCCACCATCCCAAAAAACATCTTTCGGGACGGGAAAATGTCCCTTTTTTTCTCGATCTCAAAAAAGGGATTTACTTGTGAGTTTCCTACCGAATACTAGAGATAGACGACAGCGTCCGATAGCAATTATCTCTTAGCATTTTTTTAGTAGATTATTTTACGACGCTTTATCAACATCTAGGTTATTTAGCGTCTTAGGTGATAATGTCGGTGAAATGAGTCCGGGGTCCAACACCGAAAGTTACCCAGCATTTGCTCATATTGGGTTGAGGGAAAATCCCTGAAAAAACCTCAACCAGGTAACTTGCCCCTGCCGCTTTTAGCATTATCAGGTTAAAATGCAGCCATAGAGAATGTGTGTTAAAATGTAATGTTGAAAGAGCTCAAACTTCTTGAACAAATGTACAGTTCGTGTAAATATAAAATACACTGTGAATCTACTTCAGCAGGAAAAAAGACTGCATCTTTTTCAGCAGAAAAAAATTACTGTGCATCTACTTCAGCAGAACATTCAACATAATATCTGTATGTGAAAAAATGCGTAAAAATTAATATTTCAGTTTAAGGGGTTAGGTACAGCTTACAGCAGTAAAATTTTGGAAATATTTAACATTTTTTCCTCCATTACTGTATCTTAGTATGTTAAAACACTGTCCTGCTGTATGAAAACAATGTTTTTACGATTTAAAAAAAAAAAAAAATTATTCCCCCCCCCCCAAATTCAGTTTACTGTGCAGTGATGAAGCGTTTCCCATATAACTCAAAAACTATCCAACGTTCTATGATGAAATTTTTTGTGTGTATTTATGCATGTATGTCACATTTTGACATATTAATTTATTTATTTAATTTAATGAATTTATTTAATTAATTAATTAATTAAATTTATTTAATTCATTTATTTAATTAATTTAATTCATTTATTTAATTCATTTATTTAACTCATTTATTTAATTAATTTAATTTGTTCATTTAATTCATTCATTTAATTCATTCATTCAATCCATTCATTCATTTCATTTATTTATTTATTTATTTATTTATTTATTTATTTATTTATTTCATCAAGCTTTGTTCACGTCATGGCGGATTAGATTTATTCCAGTTCTTAATCCGCCATCACTCTTAATACAAATATAACAAAAACTAATACATAATGAACCTATAGTCTAAGTATCCTCTGTTTACAATAATAATAATAATAATAATAATAATAATAATAATAATCATCATCATCATCATCATCATCATCATCATTATCATCAACTAATAAGCATAGCTCTTGTATTTAAAACTCCTACTTTAGCTTTTCCATTTTTTATGTTCAATCTCTTAAGAATTATTCTGTTAACTTCATTGACTACTCTTCGTAGTTTCGTGCCGTGTGACTATTCAACATTTATAATTCCATCTCCGTTAGAGCTTTTGACATATTGTGAACTTGTTAAGAGAGTACAAGCATTGCCTACAAGTGACAACAGTCTTCAAAGACAGTTTTTTTTATCATAAGTCATACAACATTGGTTTTATCTACTTCGTAAAAGCACAAGGCTTTTGAACATAATTTTGCACAAGCACGTACTATCTTATTCACAAGTGTCTTGTATTTCCTTGCAATGTGTACATAAGATGTATTTGTATCTTTTTCAGGTAATTTACGATATTATGACTCATGTCACGTTGTATAATACTTAGTGCTTTTAATATTCATGTGTATAACCACAATATGACAGCCTCAGGCGCACAGATTATTCTCGTACTAACACAATACACATTTTTGTACATTATTCTACACATATGATTTTAGATATTTGTATATTATTTAATGCCTGATGATGCCCCTTTGGAGGGTGAAAACGTTTGCAAACGTAAATTACATAAAGTAAATATATAAAAAACAGTGATATGTAACTTGTTTTTCGTACATTTTGTTAAGCCATAAAGAGTGATTATTCAAATTAATGATATAAGTAAGAGGACTAACAACTTAATTTAGATCATTCAAAATTGACACTTTTATAACTCCGTTCTTGATTTTCAGTTCACTTATATGAACACACACTGTTCCTAATAATACTTGATACTAAACCATACTATACCAATGCCCAATATGTTCGTTATTATGTCTGTTTCTTGTGTACATTCCATTTTCAGATCTCACTCATTTTCTACATATTATACTTCGCTATCCTAGCTAGCCTCCCCCACCATACTCCACACCTATTTTCATTATCTCTATCGTCTCATTTAACTTCCTATTACACTCCTCTAATTCATTTTTTATTTTGCTTACTATGTCCTTAGCTGTCTCTGGACCAGAAACATACACTTCACCCTTTTCTGTTACAAACTCGTCTTTCTTTTTCTTCTCTTCACATTTCAAAATATATATTACCAACCGCGGATCCCCTGATAAGTGTTGGCGGAGCACACTTTGGGAACCATGCACTACACAATGCTGAGCTATTGAAGGTACACACCGGTACTGGCTGTTTGTGTATCTGACTACATTGTTCTATAGACTGCAGACAATCTACTTGTGGTCTCTGGTGTCCGAAAACTTATGTTGATGTCACATTATGACGTATATGGGTTCGAACCCCACTACTACTTCCTAATCAAAGTATAAATGTGCATTAAAACCACTGTGTATAATCTTTGAAATGTAAACTTTCCAAGAGTTCACTCAAAATTCTTTATTAATAAATTTATACACTGACCGTATTATTTAGTAATAAATGGGCATTGTCCGAATCATTTAGTGCAGTGATGTCAAAGCAAGCGCATTTTTCTGACCTTGACATCGTGCGCGGGCATCAAGCGCTAAGTATGGAAAGAGGAAGGGTTGCGTGTATGAATAAGCAGCCTGTTGGATTAAGAAAACAGTGGTGCACAAACTTCAAACGGAACGTGAAATTTTATGTCATTTTTTTATGATTTCTTTCTGTTTGATATTATCTATATTGTCTGTAAAACAAAAGTACAATTTCTTAATATTGCAGTTGTGTTTTAAATCTTAATAACATAATAAAGAGTTAAGAAGGAATATTCACATAAATTCCATAGTAGTACAACTATACTGTACTAAATGGATGAAACACATCATTCATAAAGAAAGTGATATCCCAAAAAAAAAAAGGAGATTGAATGTGACATGATAAGTTGGAATTGATATTGATGGTACCTTTAGCATTATAAAAGTAATCAATAAACTAATTAAAACAATATTACAGTACATAGCAAAGTTACCTAGGTGCTGTATATGTTTTAAGTGTAACTGATATTCCATAACAAAACTCTTATCGCATTATGCTTTTAAGGTGATATTGATGAGCAACTTCCTATCATCAGAATATTAAATTATTTTCTCGAAATGTGCTGAAGCTATAGAGCTGACATTTTTACACGTATCTTTTGCTTATGATGTAACAGCAGTTGCTTTTTTAATTAATTTCCTTACATCCATGCGAATATTTTCAAAATTTTCAATACACTATCTTCAATAATACGTATTTACGGTATATTAGATTTACGAAAACATTCTGTAAGACTACTAAATAAATAGGCCTTTATCTGAAAATTTCACTGTTCTATAAAAAAGTTGAAAAAATATTTCTTTTGAATAAAAAAATCAAACTTGTGAAAAATTAAAACTTACATTCTTATAATGCACTTATACTTGTCAGACAAATCTAAAAATTAACATGGAAACAGTTTTAATAAGTTCTCTTCCCTTTATCTATTAAATCAATGCTGGCCATCCCTGAATATAGCTCGAAAAAGCGGCATATAATACCTCTTTCGTCTGTCTCTTTCCTTTCCGCTGTAAAGCGCTCAGGCTCTCCTGAGCTCTAAAGCGCGCGCTTGATCCTATGGGCATCAATTGACATGACTGATTTAGTGATTCACTGTAAATGCCTAATATGGAGAAAAACTGGAGAACCCCGAGAAAAAACCCAAATGCGACCTTGTCCGCCACAAGCGTCACTATGAATTTTTCAATGACAAATCCCAGACCTGACCGGGGCTTGAACCTGGACCGCCTGAGTGACAGGCCGAAGATCTGATCACTCAACCACCGCAGGGGTTAGTTTGTATAGTACCCACACTTCTTCCCTTCAGATGTGGTTCAAGGTTACATATCAGTATCAGTATCGCTACAGTCTTCATTTAATTAGTGTTTCATTACATTTATAGATAGGCTACTTCAAAACGTGAAGACATGGAAGAGGTCTTCGGAGGTGAAAAGGTTATGAAACATTGAACTCGCAGTTGTACTCGTGTGCAAGGGCAATTTAATAATATTCACTTCACAATTACGCAAGTTAGGCTTCTGCTCCAAACAGAGATCTGCTTACACGTGAATCCGCCGTTTTGGCTGTGTGGATAACATTAGCGCTTCCCAACCAAGCTGTCCGAGGTTCGATTCGCAGCGTGGGACATAGAAGACATTTTTCTTCTGATTTGGCGGCAAAGGCTAATTGGGATTTCCCGGTCTCTGATCGGGTCAAAAACCTTGATAGAACTGATATTTAACCCTTGCGGTGAATTTCGGTGGCACCAGAAATATTGGCATTACGACGAGGTGAAGAGAAGCGACTAAAAGCATTTGAAATTAGGATATAGAGAAGAATAGAGCCTGTGAAACCGACAGACAGAATAAGAAATGAAGCTGTGATGGAAAGAGTGGGTGAAGAAAGAATGATGCTGAAACTGATCAGGAAGAGACAAATGAATTGGCTGGGTCACTGGCTGAAAAAAAAAAAAAAACTGCCTACTGAAGGTTGCACTGGAAAGAATGGTAAACGGGAGAAGAGTTCAGGACAGAAGAAGATATCAGATGATAGAAGACATTAAGATAATATGTGGGTCACATGCGGAGACTAAGAGGAAGACAGAAAATAGGAAAGATTGTACAATGCTGGGTTTGCAGTGAAAGACCTGCCCTTGGGCAGAACACTGTGTGTATGTATGTATGTATGTATGTATGTATGTATGTATGTATGTATGTATGTATTTATTTGGACAACATGCTCCATTACATAAGCAATACTACATGTCTGGTTTGTGCTTACAGGATTACAATTTTCTTATATGGGACAGAATTTTGTTACTTATACGTAAATGTCATGTTCAATATAATTTTATGCTATTGTGACTAGAATTGAATGTATCATATTATAAAACGTAGAAATAATTTTTTGAATAGTGTATATTTACATGTTACATTATTATTAAGTGTACTGATATTGTATTTGAGATTTGTATCCTACATTATTATTTATATTAACTTAATACAATCAAATTTTATTTTTACTCTATTGTGACAAACTTAGTATGTTTCAATATAATTCCTCAACTAATGTATTTATTGCTTTTTGATACTTATTCTTAATCTATTTTGTGTACTCTTTTTCTGTATACGTTTAAATTCCAATTTTATACATCACATATTCATTATATATGAGGTCTCGCCTACCTCATTACAACGAGAGGAGTTCGGCCGGCACCGTGGATCGTGTCCCGGCATAGCTCAGTTGGAAAAGAGCACTCAGCGCGCAGAGCTGAGAGGTCCCGGGTTCGATTCCCGGTGCCGATACGAATTTTTCTCGAATTAAATGGTGATAATCCAATTTTATAATTTTATTACATTAACCTGTTCGACATTTAGTTTATCTTAATGCTATACGTTTTGTCTACTTTCTAAATCTATCTTTCTTATGAATTCACAATATGTCTTTAAGTATTTGATAATGAGATCAGTATTGTTCGGTGGCCACCTTCCTCCTTTGAAATTTATGGTCATTTTCAGTTTGTTTCGGGCCTTGTGTTTCGTGCACTCGAGTAAAATATGATCAACTGTTACTACGAGTATATATGTATGTATGTACTAGGGTTGGATAAAAAGTAATGGCAACAGTTCGATATTTCTGACATGGCTTTATTCACAGGGATACAACATTTACGTACCTTCTATATAGTCGCCCCCCTTATTAATTTTTAAATAACTTTTTGCCAAATGTTTGGAAGGCGTCGTGCACCATCAGCGCGTCCATCTTCGTTGATGTTCCGTATTGACCGCCCTAAAGCACGGATAAGTTCATCTCTGGTATTGTACCGGGTCTCTCGCAGTGGTTCTTTCACTTTGGTGAAAAGATCGTAATCGCATGGATCATATCGGGTGAGTACGGTGGATGTTTCAGTAATCCGCGTTTTCCGTCTGCCTTGGAGGTACAGCGTGGTGCAGTATTACCCCATCAATGTCATACGTCACAATGAACATCTCCTTCACAGCACTTTGTGTAGGGCGCACTTTCTTTGGACGAGGAGAACCGGGATGCTTCCATTCATTTGATTGGCGTTTCAAGTTTGATTCCTACGAGCGAGTCCAGGTTTCGTCCATAGCGACGATTCATCCAAGAAAGTCGTCACCTTCCCTTTGGTACCGGTGCAACAAGGCCTTCCCGGAACGCTTTAGCCCATCGTGCAACTGTGAGATATGGCAACGCTGCATCGCCACATGCTTCACGCAGTTCCTGAAAACATTCTTGTGCACTATGACCTCGTGCCATTTCAATTTTGATCCAGGAACGTTGCTCTAGTTTTGTAAGGATGGTCTTAGGGCGCTCGCACTATCGCTATGAAAGTGAACGTTCTACACACTGCAGTAGATTGATGGAGTACTGTCGCCGCTGGCTGCACTAACTCATCTAACAGTCCTTGTTCATGTCCACACAGCTGGCAGCTCTCGAACGCACCATCGTCACGTGACAGCAGTGTTGCCATTACTTTTTATCCAACCTGTGTATGTAGTAGGTTATTTTACGACGCTTTATCAACATCTTAGGTTATTTAGCGTCTGAATGAGATGAAGGTGATAATGCCGGTGAAATGAGTCCTGGGTCCAACACCGAAAGTTACCCAGCATTTGTTCATATTGGGTTGAGGGGAAACCCCGGATATAAACCTCAATTAGGTCCGACCGGGAATCGAACCCGGACCACCTGGTTTCGCGGCTAACCTCTACTCCACAGGTGTATGTATGTATGTGTGTATGTATGTATGTATGTATGTATGTATGTATGTATGTATGTTCTACTTATGACTTTAAGCAATTTTAAACCCGTGAAATGCTCATGAGTCCGCCGTTGTGGCTGTGTGGATAGGTCGAGTATTTCCAACCAAGCGCTCTTCGAGGTTCTAGTCGCCCTCGGTAGCGTAGTTGGTATAGCTCTGGCCTTCTAAGCTCGAGGTTTCGGGTTTGATCCCGGTCGAGGTCGATGGCACTTAAGTGTGCTTAATTGCGACAAGCTCATGTCAGTAGATTTACTGGAATGTATAAGAACTCCTGCGGGACAAAAAAAATCCGGCACACCGGCGACGCTGATATAACCTATGCAGTTGCGAGCGTCGTTAAATAAACCATAATTTAAGAAAAAAGCTTCGAGGTTCTATTCCCGGTGTGTGCAATAAAAGTAATTTATCTTCTATCCAGGGACTGGGTTATTGTTTCAGCACATAGCGTTGTGATTTTACTTGCTTTGGTGATATCTAGTAACAGTTGGCAATATTGAAAAGACGGCCATATTAGCTTTTAGGATCTAATCGTATGTGAACTTCACTATAGCCAATAGAAATGTGAACTCGAGATTCTATCGACTAGAAATTACCCTGCATTTGTCTTTGAGTTCGGACATAAGGCTAAAATTTCCAACCTTGTAACTTGTAAGACTTGATCCAAACGGGTTTTGATGTTTTCGTGGTCTCAGGCACACAACTAGTTTGAATTTTAATCAAATTCTGTATCAAACATCTCAATATAATTATTGTAACTACATGTCCTGTTCTGCTTTGTAAATAAGTTCAGGTAGGTTCAGTAACACGGTATAAAAGGATTACACAGTATGTTTCAAAAGTATGTTAGAATTTCAAGAGTGGATTCATAATATGAAGAGAAGAAAACTGAGTTATGTCAGCATGGCTTTTAAAATACTTAGTTTCCGATTTCTTAAGAATTTGTAATGACAAAATCCTTTCACATAAACTTAGAGGCGTTTCGTCAGCCCACGCGAGTTGTGTGGATATAAAGGGAAAAGTTGAGACGGTGTCAGGTGGAGTTCCCGGGTAGCTCAGTTGGTAAGAGCGCTGGTACGTTCAACCAGAGGTCCCGGGATCGATACCCGGCCCCGGAACAATTTTTCCCTTGAAATTATTCAAATCTGCTTTACAGGGAGCATTACCTGAAAGACTAGATTTGCATTAGAGGAAATGTTCAACATGTACAATTACTGCTTCAATATATGTCTCATTTTGTCGTTTCATTGAAATCCGCTCCCAAACTCCTAGTGTGGTGCGATCGTCTGAAACACTAAAACAATTCATTCGCAATTTTCTACATCATCCACTGCAGATGAGTACACTAAGAACTTAGCATAGCCCCACAGAAAGAAATCCAGCGGGTTTACATCAGGCGAGTGTGAAGGCCGAGCTAATGGTCCATTTGTACCTGTCCATCTACCACTGCGGTGACCAAAATTCGAGCTGCAGTGATTACATGCGACAGACAATCTATGAAGTAAGGAGACGGAGGAAAGGTACTTGACATGAAAACTACAACCAGTGGTGGTTCCTGTACTAACATCTTGATCAATCCCGCGGATAAAAATCTCAAGCTTTGCTGTATCAGTAATGTTTCTGCTGTCATCAAGAGCCAGTGAATAATATAGCCTACAATTTTTCTTGCTTCTTTTTTTTAACCTTCCTCTTGAATATAATAGGAATTTTCTAAAATTTTCTCTCGATACTTGGTCGAGAAATTCGTAGTTTTTCAAAATTAAAAACTTCTTATGGACAAGTTATTTAAGCTATTTTAATCACTACTCTTTTGAGAATTTTTTTTCTATTAAAAGGCTTTAGAGCACGAGATATTTCAAATCTCATTAGGTAGCTGACTTGCTTACATTTATTTATCTAATCTTCTCTTCTTTAATACATGTCAATTCCTAGCATTTAACAGTTCGTTGGCACATAATAGGCCTATTGAATTAGTTTTTCTACAATATTATTATTAAATGAATAACTAATAGTTACCCTCATCTAAAGATTAAGAAGATTAAAACTGAGATAAAAACTAATAGTTTTATCTTCTAGGGAGAAGATCTAAAAATATCAATATTCATGCACGTACAGAAGAATTATAAAAACACATACTTAGTGGACAGTAATAATAATAATAATAATAATAATAATAATAATAATAATACATTATTCAGCGTGGCAATTAATGTTTCTATATACTCCTAATTGAACCGTTGAGCAAAGTAAACATATTACATTTTGTCCGACAGAACAACAAAAAAATTCTCCTTCTCATTCTTTACGAAACCACCTCTTACTGCTTGTAGAGACAGGGTTTGTAGAGCGACAAGATACCGCCACTGCTTGCCTTCAGTACGTGAATGAAAAACACAGCAATGTACAGGAAACTCCTCGTACCCCTTTGAATGTCTGTGATTACACGATGTAATCACGATACCCGCTTTGGTCACCGCTGATGTACCAAAAAACATTTAATCTCTGTACTTGCGGATAAGAAAACTAAAATGTGCGGGTACGCCATCATGCATGAAGTGCATATATCGGCAGAGGTTAGTGGTACGTCGACAAAGAAAGCAGGTAGTTCGAATCCTTTGCAGTTTTTGTTCTGTAAGCCTCTTCTGGAATACTTGGCATCTCGACAAGCAATCACCAACAGTGACGGATCAGATATTGATGGGATTAAACAATCGAATGGGGATTTTCCTGCATCCGTAGCTCCTGGTTATTAAACTTATGGACTTCACCTCTAGTTAAGATATTACCCGAGAGCCTATTAGTCTCGGAAACTAAAGATTTCCGAACCTTTGTTGATATAAATTACTTTTATTCTATAATATTATAAACATATTCCTGAAATTTATACTCTTAATTTTTAACATCCTGTATAACTAAGAGTTAAATTTATAAAAACTTGTAAATCCTTTTGTCTTAACAGCTGAATTTCGTTATTTCCACAGGAAGGGCGGCGTTCAACTTTTCCCTCCAGGAGCCGCCACTGTTTACTAGAGTACAAGTTTGTAGCAGTACTGCATTCAGACACGAAGGTAAGTTCATTGTAACCATATATTAAATTATTATATACAGGGTTTTTCAAAAGTAACGCATGAGTATTGCAATTAATATTGATTGATGTGATATTGGACATAAAGTTAAGTCACGTCAAACCTTGTATTTAGAAAGGGATATTATTATGTAAGCAAAATATTTTTGCGGCAATTGTTGTGCGAGTTATGACGTCATCGAGAACATTTGAAATTACATCCTGCAGTTTTATGCACCGCACGGATATTTGGATATGTTGAAATTATGGGCTATGTTTACTCAGTTGCCCCTTTCCGTCTAATTTTAGTGGTCTCCAATGGCCTGCTGTTCGTATAGAAATTTTAGGTTATGTTTACTATACAGGGTGTTTAAAAAATACGGGGCATAATTTTAGGTATGTATTTCCCACATGTAAACAATCAAAATAGTTCATTACAACATGTGTCCGGAAATGCTTTATTTCCGAGTTATGGCCTTCACAACATTGAAATTCACCGGAACGTTTTTCTTTCCGCAGGTCGTTGCCGTCAAAGGAGACATTAAGAGGGCACTCTGACAGTTCATTCCGAGGCGAAGGTTACATTCAGTGTTGTGTAGGCGTTAGACTGTGCGACATGTATTCAAATCAAGAGCTGGCAGAGATACACTTCATGTACGGTAAGGCGGACGGCAATGCTGCGCTGGCTCGTCGTTTGTACCAGGAGAGGTACCCACAGTGACAATGTCCAGATCGGAAGACATTTGTACGTCTCCATTACCGTCTGTGCGAGTATGGAAAATTTAACTCTCCTGGTTTGGGAAGGGGACGACCAAGATCTACAACTCCAGAAGTACAGGAGGAGATTCTGGAGGCTGTGAACATGACTCCTTCTATCAGCACACGAAAGGTAGCGTTGCAAGTCAATGTTCCTTATACGACTGTCTGGAGACTGTTGAAAGAGTATCAATTGTATCCTTATCATTTGCAACGTGTACAGGCCCTGTCACCAGCAGATTAACCTGCACGAGTTAGGTTCTGTCAATGGTTCTTGCAGCAGTGTGGTGTAAATCCGAACTTTCCTGCCTTAGTATTATTTACAGATGAAGCATAGTTCACACGAGATGGCATAACAAATTTCCACAATCAGCATGTATGAGCGTATGAAAACCCACGTGCAACTGTTCCATCTCATCACCAGGTGCGGTTCTCCCTCAACATGTGGGCCGGTATCATTGGTGATCGATTAGTTGGACCCCAAGTACTTGTAAACAGACTTACGGGGCAGGCGTACACAAACTTCCTGGAAAACACCATACCTCATGTTTTAGAAGACACTCCACTGATCAATCGTCAACACATTCACTTCTTGCATGATGGCGCTCCTGCACACTTCAGTCGTACGGCTCGCCTGTACTTGGATCGAAGGTTTCCTGATCGATGGATAGGTAGAGGTGGCCCAATTGCTTGGCCTCCACGCTCGCCTGATCTGAACCCTCTCGATTTCTACTTGTGGGGCCATTTAAAATCATTGGTTTATTCGTCTCCGGTGTCTGATTTGGAATCCCTTCGGAATTGAATTGTGGCATGTTCTGAGGACATACGCAATACTCCTGGAGTTTGGGACCGTGTTCGCAGGTCAATGAGACATCGATGTGAGGTCTGTATTCAAGCAGGAGGTGGACATTTTGAACATCTTCTGTAATGAGAACGACCTGCGGAAAGAAAAACGTTCCGGTGAATTTCAATGTTGTGAAGGCCATAACTCGGAAATGAAGCATTTCCGGACACATGTTGTAATGAACTATTTTGATTGTCTACATGTGGGAAATACATACCTGAAATTATGCCCCGTATTTTTTAAACACCCTGTATTTAACATATTTCTAAATTCGTAATTATAGATTATAATTAAGCATAATGTCATGTATGATACCCCGCACATTCAATTTGTCTGTATTTTAATACTACAATTGAGTACCGGAACTGAATTATTGTATTTATCTACTACCTAAGAGACGAAGTAACACAACCGTACGTACACTAATTTCATAGGAGTGGTATGGTAAATTTTCTGTCTACAATTATGGAAAGTAGATGTGCTAAATTAAAATCACAATATAAATTCTTTTTTTATTAAACCTCAAAATAGCTTAAAATGTTATGCGAATAGATTATGTTAACATGTAAAATTATCTTCACAGTAAAATAACACAGTTTTGTAATGATTTCTGCAACATATTATTCAACAAAAAGTAAACGGAACTTATGGACACATTACTCTAACTAATCATTTGTACCCAAGAAACTTTTATTGTAAATGATTTCCCATGTTTTCTTATCATTTATCTTAATTTTTTTCTTTCAAATTGTCACACACATAATTGTTTTTAATCATTGTTCATTGTGAACTGTTTAGTAGGCCGATCTATCGAACCCTTATTTAGGGCGGCTTTAAAAAAAAATAATTAGCAATGATATGCAATAAAGTTATAATGTTTCACTGAGCTACATACACTGAAATAGAAAACCCGAACATACATTACGGCCTTGTCTAGATCGAAAAGGCATTGACTGTGCCGTATTTCGCATTGCTGTGGAAAGTTGTGTAAATTGTGAAATGTTCGTTATCGGTTGTAATAACAGTAAATGGCTAAAATACAATAATTTGAATAATAATATGGGACAAGGAGACGTTTGTAGTACTGTAAATTGTAAGAAAAAGAGGTCACAGTTATCGTTCTTCCGAAAGATCCAGGAAGGTGAGTTTATAAAGTATAATATACTGTATACTTTATGAAAATAATATATAAACCTTATGTATTTCATATTTCAATAGTGAAAGGAAGGTGTTTATTTTTTAAAAGAACACGATATCGAAAATACAATACATTTTATCGTCTTCTAGGGAAAGAGTCTGTGATGAGGCGATAGTAGCGATCCTGGTGGTTAGCAACTGCCTGTGAATGCATATTTATTAAGTATTGAGCTTCGTGACTGTATATACTAGACTGTGGTTGTACCGTACTTGTATAGTATCGGATGTACTCCTCTACACATAATCGGTAAATTGCTGCACCCCTTGATTTTGGGATTGAATGCTGATGAAATACAGAACTGAAATGGAGAAATAGAGGAAACACCAGAAAAGAAAAAAATAGAGGAATAGAGAAATGAAGAAATGAGGAAAGAAAGAAAGAAAGAAAGAAAGAAAGAAAGAAAGAAAGAAAGAAAGAAAGAATGAAAGAAAGAAATGGAGAAAGAGCTCAGAGTACCGTAGAATGCAAAACACGACTACGGGCCAGTGGAGTGTCATTTCCCCTGGAGCGTATGCCGTACAGTATATGCTGCAGCTATATATTTTAACGGTTCTGTAGAAAGAAGATGGTAAGCTATTAAAATAAGCCCTTTTGGCCACTCATGTATTCAAATGTGAATGAAACTTAACGAGCCGCCACTGACTGCATTATAGTTACTATAATTTCAGACATAATATGATTTATTCTTTCAAACGTACTTCCAAGTGGAAAACAGTTTTCTTCCAAGACATTGTGAGCAAAAATAAGCATATCTTGGAGATTGCATAATATGGATAACCTGTTTGGGCCTACAAAAAGTTATTTGTTGGATGTAATTGTTTTTGAAACTGTGTTTGAACTGCATCAATTATATAGGCTATGCATTTAAAAAATCGGCATTGATTGCAAGGAATTTCAAGGATAGTTATACCACGATCAAAACAACTTTGACGGGTAGCACAATTTATATCAGATAATATGGTCTGGTATCCTTTAGGCTGAAGCTGGAAAATATGAAAGGAGTAGGCTAAAGAACGAGGCAAACCAGTCAAATCTACCAGGAAAGAGTAGGAAGTGCACAGCCAAATTTTTTCTGCAGCTTTTTCAGTTTCTTAGCGGAATTTTTACATCAGAAAATACTTGTAAGATTCTGAATTTTGTTGCGACAGTTAAAATATTTTCAAAGAATACGTTTATTACAGTGATAACGAATAAACTATTGATGTCAGTTGATTTTTGTTCGTACTTTGTTGTACAATATTTACTGTTAAGGCCCATTCACAATTAAAATTAAACATAACGTAAGCGTTAACTTAAAAATGTAAACGTTACTGTAAAATCAAGAAGTCATACCATCATTCACGATGGGAACATAAACATAACCGCAAAGATACTTGGTAACCATGGAAACATAACAACGAAGTCATTTTCTCATATTCTGTCGTATACTTCAGCGCTCTACGATTGCATGCTGTTTCCAAATCACGTAAGCACAAACATGAAAGTTTGTAATAAAAATAACAAAAGCGTCAACTTAAAAATGTAAACGTTACAGTAAAATCAAGGAGTCATACCATCATTCAGGATGGGAACATAAACATAACCGCAAAGATACTTGGTAACCATGGAAACATAACAACGACGTCATTTTCTCATATTGTGTCGTATACTTCAGCGCTCCAAGATTGTGTTCTGTTTGCAAATCACGTAAGCACAAACATGAAAGTTTGTAATAAAAATAACAAAAGCGTTAACTTCAAAATGTAAACGTTAGGTAAAATCAAGAAGTCATACCATCATTCAGGATGGGCACATAAACATAACCGCAAAGATACTTGGTAACCATGGAAACATAACAACGACGTCATTTTCTCATATTCTGTCGTATACTTCAGCGCTCTACGATTGCATGCTGTTTCCAGATCACGTAAGCACAAACATGAACGTTTGTATTAAAAATAACAAAAGCGTTAACTTCAAAATGTAAACGTTAGGTAAAATCAAGAAGTCATACCATCATTCAGGATGGACACATAAACATAACCGCAAAGATACTTGGTAACCATGGAAACATAACAATGACATTTCCTCATATTCTGTCGTATACGTCAGAGCTCTACGATTATGTGTCGTTTTCAATCACGTAAGCACAAACATGAAAATATTATGGATTTATTAATTTGTCCTACAGAATAAACTCTGTAAAGTTGACAATATTTGAGGAGAAAAATTAACAAACATGAAAGTTTGGAGTTTGCAAACTAAAGGTAATGTTAATGTCAGTGTTTATGTAAATCATTGTGAATGATCCCATTTGGTAACCTAACCGCAAACTTGTGTGTTTATGTTACGTTTATGTTTAATTTCCATTGTGAATGGGCCTTTATTGTTTAGAATATTTACTATCGTTGGCTTAGAACAGCGGTGACCAAAGCGGGTGTCGTGATTACATCGTGTAATCTCAGACGTTCAAACGGGTACGAGGAGTTTCCTATACATTGCTGTGTTTCATTCACGTACTGAAGGCAAGCAGTGGCGGTATCATGTCGCTCTACAAACTCTGTCTCTACAAGCAGTAAGAGGTGGTTTCGTAAAGAATGAGAAGGAGAACTTTTTGTTGTTCTGTCGGACAAAATGTAATATGTTTACTTTGCTCAACGCTTCAATTAGGAGTATATAGAAACATTAATTGCCATGGTGAATAATGTATTATTATTATTATTATTATTATTATTATTATTATTATTATTATTATTACTGACCACTAATTCTTCTGTACGTGCATGAATATTGATATTTTTAGATCTTCTCCCTAGAATGATAATATTATTAGGTTTTATCTCAGTTTTAATCTTCTTAATCTTTAGGTGAGGATAACTATTTATTAGTTATTCATTTAATAATAATATTGTAGAAAAACTGATTCAATATTACGTGCCAACGAACTGTTAAACGCCAGGAATTGACATGTCTTAAATCATAGCCAGGAAGAGAAAGATTAGATAAATAAATGTAAGGAAGTCAGCTACCTAATGGGGTTTGAAATATCTTGTGCTCTAAAGCCTTTTAATAGAACATAATTTATCAAAAGAGTAATGATTAAAATAGCTTAAATAACTTGTCCATAAGAAGTTTTTAATTTTGAAAAACTACGAATTTCTCGACCAAGTATCGAGAGAAGAATTTAGAAAATTCCTGGTTATATTCAAGAGGAAAGTTAAAAAAAAGAAGCAAGAAGAGTCGTATATTATTCACTGGCTCTTGATGACAGCAGTGACATTGTTGATACAGCAAAGCTTGAGATTTTTATCCGCGGGATTGATCAAGATGTCAGTACAGGAACCACCACCGGTTGTAGTTTTCATGGCAAGTACCTTTCCTCCGTCTCCTTACTTCATAGGCTGTCTGTCGCATGTAATCACTGTAGTTCGCAGCTTAGAGTATATGTAATTTGAACTGGTAATGGAAATTACGGGAAAACGGCTGAACGGATTTCAATACATGAACCCTCATTTTGAAGCTTTGAACTCAAAGTTTTTTAGAAAAATAGTAGTTTTCAGTGAAGTATCAATTTTTCAACATAATTGTCCTATTTTCCAAAATCCAACTCTCGTCAGTTTTGAGAACTAGCTAATTGCATTTCAGAATAAAACAAAACAGACACTACAGTAAACAATATTATACGAAGGCCATGATCTGCAAGAATGCTGACATATTTAGAGCTCAAATTAAATTGGTTATTAAAAACTTAACTTACTAAAAATAATTTATAGGTTCGATTCTGTGGTGTGTAATTTTCTTGGTGCAGCTGTGTATTGGATATTAAAAACTACAAAACTTGAGGTGGTTTGATGACATTATTACCATTAGAAATGAAATATTATTGTAGTTAATGCCATGATGTGACTATTTTTCATTAATTATACATATTAATGTTATATTGATGATATGAAAGTGAAACGTTTTGGGGTTATATAAGTGGATGTAGAGAATAACGTAAATTAGATTTTGATTTCTATATTTTACTGAGTGGCGGCTGTATAGTAGGGGAGAGTCGGGTAGTATCGGACATCGGGTAATATCGGACAGTGAGTTTATTTCATCTACCACACGATGATAGTACCTGATTGACATGGTTACGTTTCTGTGATGTCGCATAGAGAAACCTAACCATGTCAATCAGGTACTACCATATGGTGGTAGATGAAAAAAACGCACTCTCCGATACTACCCGATGTCCGATACTACTCGACTCTCCCCTATATGTTACTGAAAGCTATAAAACTTACGTAAGATAATAATATTATTAAAAATCAAATATTTTTATAGTTATGAATGAAGTGGGGTTGGGTCTTTTTCATATATTTAATGGCGGTGTGGTGTAGATAGGCTATTTATATGCGTGGTTCTCTTCAGTATTGCCTCGAGAGAGAGAGAGAGTATCTTTCATTATTATGGAAGAAAATAACTTTAAGAATGTCTGATATTCTCTGCTCTCCAAAAATCTGAAAGTTAGAATTTATAAAACAGTTATATTACCGGTTCTTCTATATGGCTGTGAAACTTGGACTCTCACTCTGAGAGAGGAACATAGGTTAAGGGTGTTTGAGAATAAGGTGCTTAGGAAAATATTTGGGGCTAAGCGGGATGAAGTTACAGGAGAATGGAGAAAGTTACACAACACAGAACTGCACGCATTGTATTCTTCACCTGACATAATTAGGAACTTGAAATCCAGACGTTTGAGATGGGCAGGGCATGTAGCACGTATGGGCGAATCCAGAAATGCATATAGAGTGTTAGTTGGGAGACCGGAGGGAAAAAGACCTTTAGGGAGGCCGAGACGTAGGTGGGAAGATAATATTAAAATGGATTTGAGGGAGGTGGGATATGATGATAGAGACTGGCTTAATCTTGCACAGGATAGGGACCGATGGCGGGCTTATGTGAGGGCGGCAATGAACCTTCGGGTTCCTTAAAAGCCATTTGTAAGTAAGATATTCTTCATTGAAAATCAATCTGAAAAATGTTTATTTGAACGTCTAATGAACTTAGTTTGCAGCATTTCCTGGACAAGCCGCTAGTATATATATATATATATATATATATATATATATATATATATATATATATATATATATATATGTTTAAAAAATACGTAGGTAACTTTTAGTTATGTTACAATGAGAGAGGATGTCCGCTAAAAAGACGCCTAATTACCCAATCGTAATTTCTAAACTCCAAACACTCTAAGAAGGAACAGCAATCAACTTACTTCAGGAAAGAAATTGTATACAATGTGTAGGCCTATAAACACAACATAACAATTTGTAATGTGTCTGTTATTGCTCTCCTCGGTGTACGTCGATATGAAATCATCTGTCAGCTTCATACATTTCCCAACCTTAACATTTTTCTTTCCAGTCCACCTGTACTTGTAAAACAAGTTGCAGCAGTTGAGTTCTGGTTTAAAAAAGAAACACGACTAACTCATGTAATCTCATTTTCTAGTTATTGTTTAATTTATGTTATATTTTATTGTAAGCAACGCTAATTATCATTTGCATGGAATTTTAAGAGCTGGTTATTCCACGTTTCACTATGTTCAACTTTTTCGTTACAAAGAATTATATTATACTCTATTACGTTTCTTGAAGAGAATTATCTTAACGATGAAGCAGTTCTATTTTAATGATAATATTATATAATGAAATGGTTACCAAACCGCTGATTGCGACCTGGTGATCGAGGGAGCCTTCAAGGTAATATCACGGGGAAAAAAAAAATATATATTATATAGTTGTTTATTGTTAATAAAATAACATGTACAGCAGTGGCAAAAAAAAAAACCAGACCGACTCTTGTTCACTCTAGAGCACGATAGACTGGTAACTAAGGCTTTCGTAGTTCGAATCCTGCCTGGGAAGGAAACTTTTTTTTTGTTCTTTATTCAAATTTATTCCCAATACTTTTCGATTGCTGGTAAAATCCATGTTCTGGGAATAATAAGTTAATTAAGTAGTAAAATATCGCTGCAATCGAAAAGTATTGGGAACAAATTTGAACAAGGAACAAAAAAACTTTTCCTTCCCAGGCAGGATTCGAACCACGAAACTCTTAGTTAGCAGTCTATCCTTCTCTGAGTGAACAAGGCTCTGAAATCAGCTACAAGGGTCGGTCCGGTTTTTTTTGTCACTACTGTACAAAAATGCAGTCTTAATTCTGCAGTGCTTGGGAAAAGTGACATAAGTCAGTTTCCACAAACCTTTTTTGATAATTAATTGACATCTTACACTGGTTTATGTCGATTTAATTTTTTTCTATATGAATTATTGCAATGGGAGAAATACTTATGTATTTTTTTTTTCCAAGCTAGCAGATGTTCCGTAACTTGTCAATAAATTATCAAAGAAGGTTTGTGAAAACTGACTTGTGTCACTTTCCCGAGCACTGCAGAATTCTTCCCTGAAGGAGAAAAAACTCGTGCTCAGGGAGTTATCTAAACACAATACTTAACACAAACAAAGATAATTATTTGAAACAAAGTGGGTTTGAAACTTCTGATACTAAAATTTTCCAAATTTGGGTATTTTTCAATTATTTTATTATATAATCTTGGACCAAAGTAGGTACCATGGCTAAGAGCTGTGCTTGTGCCCAAGGGTAGGTGTTTCACTGCAAACCCAGCTTTCTCCAATCTTCCCTATTTTCTGCCTTCTTCTTTGCTTTTCGTCATATGATCCATATATCTTAATGTCGTCTATCATCTAATATCTTCTTCTGCCCCGAACTCTTTTCCCGTTCACCATTCCTTCCAGTACATCCTTCAGTAGACAGTTTCTTCTCAGCCAGTGATCCAACCAATTCCTTTTCTCTTTCTGGCCAGTTCCAGCATCATTCTTTCTTCACTCACTCTTTCCAACACAGCTTCATTTCTTATTATGTCTGTCCACTTCACATGTTCCATTCTTCTCCATATCCACATTTCAAATTCTTCTATTCTCTTCTCTTCACTTCGTCGTAATGTCCATGTTTCTGCCCCATAGAATGCCACACTCCATACAAAGCACTTCACTAGTCTCTTCCTTAGTTCTTTTTCCACAGGTCCACAAAGATGCTCCTTTTCCTATTAAAAGTTTCCTTCGCCATTGCTGTCCTCCTTCTGACTTCCTGGCTGCAACTCATATATATACAGGGTGTCCCATTTTTCTTGTGCACCTGTTATAACTTTTTTGTTTGGATAGGTATTGGAATTTTTGTTATTGAGAGTTATGTTAGAACGAGGGGCTAACATTGGTGTAGAGATTTGTTGCATGCAACTATATTATTGTACAAGATACATGTGACGTCATCAATTTTTCAAATAGCACTACATACTTTAATCATGTTACATTGATTACACACATTAAGACAATAATAATAATAATAATAATAATAATAATAATAATAATAATAATATAATAAATATACTACAAACAGGACAAGTAAAGAATTCTTTTTGAGTCACAATGTTACGAGTATTAAGAATTAACTGGTATAGGCCTTCTATGTATAAACACATGAGAATACCCATAAATGTTTTACGACGCTTTATCAACTGCTATGCTTATCTAACGTCTGAATGATATGGAGGTGTAATGCCAGCGAGTCCAAGGTCTAGCGCCGAAAGCTCCCCAGTATTTGCTCTTAATGAGTTGAGGGAAAACTCCGGATAAAAGCTGAACCACGTAACTTGTCCCAACCAGGATTTGAACCGGGGCCCGCTCGTTTCATGGTCAGGCATTTCGTAGCGATGAATCGGTAAAAATGTTGTTATAGTTATTTATCCATCTGTATGTGAGTAACGCCAACCTTGTATTAACATTCTATATTTACGAATGCATTGTGCATCTCATTCCTTGCGTCCATGTCAAAACACAATTCAATAACATTTTTTTTTTCAAATATATTGCAACTGCCTCCCGTGGAGTATGCACACATAATATGCGGTCTCCCGTTGCGTATAGAAATGAACTCGTTCGTGTCATTTAATATGCCGAGAAAGACAGGCTATGGCGCGACGTCACATTCTTAGTCATTACATGGCAAACATTGAACAAGTTTATATATAAATGCACCTTTAACATGAGTTTAATATAGCAATTCCTTTGTTTTTTAGAACTTTGAACATGTATTTATATTAGGTGATTGTCAAGATGGCCATGACTAGACCATAATAACTACATGTATGTGACTTCCATTCGCGCCGTAGCCTGTCTTTCTCGTTATCCACGTTTTATCCGATATGACGAAAGTATTTCCATGGCAACCGAATTTGAATTTTCGTTCTACAAAATCCTTTCAATTTTCTTGTTGTAGGGCAAATTAAATAAATAGATAGATAGATAGATAGATAGATAGATAGATAGATAGATAGATAGATAGATAGATAGATAGATAGATAGATGGATGGATGGATGGATGGATGGATGGATGGATGGATGGATGGATGGATGGATGGATGGATGGATGGATGGATGGATGGATGGATGGATGGATGGATGGATGGATGGATGGATGGATGGATGGATGGATGGATGGATAAAATTAATTAAATAAATAAATAAATAAATAAATAAAATTGAATGAATGAATGAGTGAATCAATAAATAAATACATAAATAAATAAAATTGAATGAATAAATAAATAAATAAATAAATAAAAATTGAATGAATGAATAAATAAATTAATTAATTAAATGAATTAAATGAATGAATAAATGAATGAATAAATAAATTAATTAATTAATTAATTAGGAAGCAAAAAATGAGAGAAAAGTCTAGAACAAAATAGGAGCAATGAGAAGGGAAAGCTTGTATGTATTACGTGGCAAGGATAGGAAGTCTGAGGTGGAGTACAATCTGCCTTTTAAGACAAGGTCAGTTCAGAGTATTGCAAAACTGCAATAAAAGAGGCGCGAAGATCCGGTCTTCAACCTCGATGAGGACGCCGGACAGGTTGTTATGTCAATCGCCACGTTGTTTGCGTCAGTATTTTTAGTTACAGAAATTCCGCCTTGTAGGTTTACTACCAGTCGCTTTTACGTCATACACTCGACTCATGCGTAAGGGCTATTCCATATGAAATCGGTCAGTAAAAAACCTCGCATTTTTTAATAGGCTAATTTTTTCCCTATTTATACAAGATGCTGAGGAGAGTGCAGTTTCAAAAATATACTACCGAAAGTCAAACGGATTTCGTACTATTGAGCGACAAATTTAACGTATTTTATAAAAAGAAGCCTCTTTCAGCGCTCAGAACTCTGGAACCATTTACTGCAGAACATTGAACGAGAGCTCATTTTGAAGCTGACATTTGGTAGGTTATGTTAAGAAGTAATCCTTATTTTTAATGTGTACAGAGAGACAGATAATCTGATTTTACTTACTTTTAGGCTTTTTGCCCATTTTTAAAAATGTAAAAAATATTGCGAAAAAACCTTGCATTATTAAGAGGGATTCGGCATTGTTTGCTTAATGGTATGGCAATAAGTTTCGAGGGTATTAAATAACTTATTTTCACACGCCTAGACTTGAACGGCGCAGTACCGCACGCACTGGCCGAGAGCTGAAGATATGCGAGTGTTGGGCGTCCTGAGTTATGTAAACTTGTGATAAAGCTAGCCCAGCTATGCGCTACTAGACGAAAGATCACGTGTTTATGTCTCCTAGCCTTGCTTGTCTCGACTACCTACAGTCAGCTGGTTACTTCACGCGTGTACTATTTATTTTCGTTATTTGATATTTTCAATACTTTCTTATCAACGGTGCACCAGTAAAAAATATGAGTTTATTTGTACTTTCAATGCGAAATCTAACCATATATTTTAAAAAATATATTGTCGTGGGCAAAGGCGTCTTAATGAAGAAAAATCTAAATTTCTCCATTTCCATAAAAAGTAAGAAAAACTGTTTACATGTCAATATAAATTTTAATTTCTCAGCATCAAAATAAACCATGATTTTGATCATTGGGTGAAAGGGTTTCGGAGCCACAACAGTTTAAAGTTGCTAATTTTATGAAAATACTGAAAATTTAAATATTTTTAATTAAACACTATGAAGTTCTGATGCCTCAAACTTTGCACAAAACATTGTATCACAGTTGTCAACGGACAGGAAAAGTTTCATTGTATTTAAAAATTGCAAGGTCAATTTTCTGTATATTTCGGTCGATTTGAAATGAAATAGCCCACAACAAGAATAGGTGAAATTAAGGTAGGCCTAGGTTGTTTTTGATATCGGGTTTTAATTTCAAAACTTTCTGAGTCTAAATAAGTATTTAATTAAATTTAATTCAATTTAAACAAAAGCACGTCAATTTATGGATTTAGGGAGAAGTTTAAAGAAGTTTAATTGCATTTCAGGGTTCATCCCCTCAGCCTTTAACTTCCCCTATGAAATGTCAAATGACACCCTGTTTTATGATATTTCAATTTGAAAGAGTATTCAATTGTTTATATATCTCATTCATTTGTTCTCACATCTTTTGTTTTCTGTCGTCGCCTGGCAACCTGGATTGTTTCCCAATTTTATCATCTCACAAATTTAAGAACCGAGCGAGTTGTGTCAGACGGTAGCGCATGCGACTCGCATTCGGAAGGTCCCGGGTTCAAACCCTGTGGCCGGCCAAACTGACTGGGGTTTTTCATGGTTTCTCTCAGTCACAAAGGCAAATGCCGGATTGGAAATTATATAGCATGCGTCATTGCCGTATTAATCCCCAATATTATAAACATTAATTAAAATCTAAAATCAGCTACATGAATGCAAGCCATAGGCTATAACACACAAGAGAAATAGAGCTCAACAATAGTAACCAAGGCCTAGCGGTATACCCACAGATCCTAACACGCGATATGACCACAGATGTTAAAGCGTGTAAAAAAAAAACTTGACAAAAAAAGTGCATGCCCAAAGGTCCCTCAGGCTACAGATTCCCCTCAACCCCGGTAACCACATACTACCCCAGGGTCCAAGTTCAGTGGCGGCTCGCAACGGACTCTACATCGGAGCAAGCCCAAATTAGAGGAAAGAAACGAAGATGATGATGAAAGAGGGGAAGTTAATTATGATGGCGAAATGAATCCGAGGTCCAACGCCGAAAGTTACACAGCAATTCTGCTTCAATTGGTTGAGGGAAAATTTGCTTACAAATGGATTTTTGAGAACCCGGAGGTTCATTGCCGTCCTTACATAAGCCCGCCATCGGTCCCTATACTGAGCAAGATTAATCCAGTCCCTACCATCACATCCCACCTCCTTCAAATCCATCTAGTCTCGGCTCCCCAAAGGTTTCTTTTTTCCTCAGATCCCCCTACTAAAACTCTACATGCATTTCTGGTTACACCCATACGTGCTCCATGCCCTGCCCATCTCACACGTCTGGATTTAATGTTCCTAATTATGTCAGGTGAAGAATACAATGCGTGCAGTTCTGTGTTGTGCAACTTTCCCCATTTTCCTGTATACTCTATTTTTTTTCATGGAGTGCAGTTTCATAGAAAGCACTTTGCCGACAGACCTTCTACTGCCCCCTACTAATTGGTTGTCATAAATAAATGTCTTCCTTACTGTGACGGAAATCTTGTCTTCTCTTGTTAGTAACCAATCACAACCCTCGTTCAGAAGAATTGACAGGTGCCCGTCAAATCCACGTGGAGGCAGAGTTGCCGCATCTTTTCCGAATTCCAAGAATCCCGTCAGTTTCACTGCATAATTTCGAAGGTCATCAGGATTGTGGCAACTGTGCAATGTTGGGACTAGGGGACAGGATGGAATTGTCAGAGGTGTTTGTGTAGGAAGTCATAAATCTGTAAGTGGGTGTTCAAAGGAGCCACCGAACTGCACTCCTTGAAATAAAATAAGGTATAGCTGCATCCCTCTTAGCCCCAGATATTTTCCTTCCAGTAGGGAAGGGGGTAGCAACCGTTAATCCAAAGGTATAGCCAGGTTAATATTAAAAATGTTAGCAAAAATAAAATGATGTCCCTGTACTAATCGTTATTCCACGGCGTGGATATTTAATGAGAAACCGATCCTTGCTTCAACTAATATTGAGAAACGCAGGCTTAACCCGTGAAGTGCACAAGATTTATCACAATTAGTCAAACGCGGAGGAAAAATAGGTCAGTTGTGATTTGTTTTGTGCAGTTGCACCATGCGCATTGGCCTCTGATCAGAAGTAGGTTGTTTCGTTTAGCGTCGCCGCGGACTCGCACAGTGGTTGATATGGAAGCGTGCGTGAAGATGCACACCAGTTCCGCGTCCAGATCTCCCCATGACCTCTAGTAGCTGTGCGCTCTTCTGCTTAGGAAAGTTGTGCTGATAATGAGCAGTGTCGAGTAGATCTCGTTGGACTATCACAAGCAAGAAGAGCCCGCCTGGTAGTGATTTCTCACGCAAGAAAGAAGATAATTTTTTTTAATACTACACCTTCAGACGTAGATATCAAACCCACAACCATGAGGTATGTCCTATCGTTACACAAGTACAATATTAATGTAACCTTGTTTACAAGGAATATAAACAACGATTGACGCAGTTTTGGTGTCATTTGCAGGCTAGGTAAATTTATCATTTAGAGAGACTATCACCGTCATATATGGTTGAGAAGCTCTTATCATCCAGTCTGCTGTCCAAAAATCTGAAAGTTAGAATTTATATAACAGTTATATCACCGGTTCTTCTGTATGGTTGTGAAACTCGGACTCTCACTCTGAGAGAGAAACATAGGTTAAGGATGTTTGAGAATAAGGTGCTTAGGAAAATATTTGGGGCTAAGCGGCATGAAATTACAGGAGAATGGAGACAGTTACACAACGCAGAACTGCACGCATTGTATTCTTCACCTGGCATAATTAGGAACATTAAATCCAGATGTTTGAGATGGGCAGGGCATGTAGCACGTATGGGCGAATCCAGAAATGCATATAGAGTGTTAGTTGGGAGACCGGAGGGAAAAAGACCTTTAGGGAGGCCGAGACGTAGATGGGAGGATAATATTAAAATGGATTTGAGGGAGGTGGGATATGATGATAGAGATTGGATTAATCTTGCACAGGATAGGGACCGATGGCGGGCTTATGTGAGGGCGGCAATGAACCTTCGGGTTCCTTAAAAGTCATTTGTAAGTAAGTAAGTAAGTAAATCACCGTCATATATGACTCGGTTAAGAGAGAAGTTTTATATGATATTCTTATTGAATTTGGTATTCCCAAGAAACTATAGTTCGATTAATTAAAATGTGTCTCAGTGAAACATACAGCAGAGTTCGTATAGGTCAGTTTCTGTCAGATGCGTTTCCAATTCACTGCATGCTAAAGCAAGGAGATGCACAATCACCTTTACTTTTTAACGTCGCTCTAGAGCAGGCCTGCACAAGGTTTCCGCTCTCCGAGCCGGCTCACAGCTCATGAGCGGAATGCAGATATTAGCTGCGTTCAGTATAGGGTGGACTGGAAGAAGTGTGATCTCGTACAAAATAAACACAAAAGGAAGTACTATTACGCGTGCTTATGAAAAGAATTCCCGTTCAGTGTTTGCAAAACTATCTTGGACTATTATTAATTAACTAGCCGTACCCGTGCGCTCCGCTGCACCCGTTAGAAATAAATATAAAGTAATCACATAATCAAAATAGGACAATTGATCCAGGGAACATTCGTGTTTGATAGAAGGATAAATCGTTGATTATGTTACTTAATTTAAATTGTATTAAAAATTAAAATGCCATCATTTTAATCCAGAGACCACTCATTTGGTCATAAAAATTATTTTAGGAAATACAGGAAACGAATGCCTATCAAGTTTTCTGTGCATAAGAAGCTATTTTAATCTTACCTGTCCTCGATTCACTCAGAAGTTACTGTAATAACATTATAGCATTATGTCCACCTAGAGAAACTACACTTTCCAATGGTGAAATAATAATAAATTATACAAATCGGTTAATTTAGCTTCCGATATTACTAAATACAGACACAGAAACATTTTCTGTAGGCTATGTTTCATAGCTTTCGATTGTTGTTGTCCAAGGCCCCTTATAGACGAAGTCATTTGTTTTTTATTTCATTACACAGCCTTAGATGGCGTTGTTATTGTAATTTTGAAACTCATTTACCTCATTAAATATCAGTCCTATCAACATTTTGCATGGAATAAAGCTTATCGGAAATTAGTTTTAAAGAAACTTTTGTTATGTAATATTCTTCATGAAAATTAATAATAAGGGAGATATTTCGATTTATTTAATTCAAGTCCCCTTATAACCCCCCTTTTAAATAAAATATTTTGAATGCCATATAGCCTAAATTCTAAGTTACAACGAACTTAATTTATATTCCAATTTTCATATAAATCGGTTCAGCCATTATCACGTGAAAAGGTAACAAACATCTAGACAGACAGACAGATATACAAACAAAAATTTCAATAAAGCGATTTTCGGTTTCAGGGCGGTTAATTATATATGTTAGGGCCAATAATTTTTGGAAAATCGAAAATTACCAGAAAAATTTCGGATACAGATTTATTATTAGTATAGATAAAGAAATATTTATTTTACAGAAGTAATAGAAATTCTATAGCTACTTAAATGTACAATATCATTTTGTTATATTTTTATTTATCAGTACATCAAAACGAGGTTTTATGCTGTTGGCAGCTGAAAGGAACAGTAGCCTACTGATCATAAAGAAACATCAGTTACAGATGTTCGATGTCTGCCTTTATTAAAGTTGATTATAGAAAACAGTTGCTCACAATATAAATGTTGAGCCAAACATAGCAATCATTTTCACAGCCAACCTGTGTAGTCGTGGATATTATTGCTAATGTTTAGTCTTGTACAACTCAACCAGGCTAGTAGTATTATTCAAACGATCTTTAGCCCTTAGGTCACATTGAAGATCAATAAGTTCGAGCTGTAAATCGTTAAATGTTAAATGTCATGTTCCATACTGTACTGTAGTAGTAGGTAAGGAATGTGAAACAGTTACTGAGAATAGGCCTACACACTGCACTCCACTAGATAACTGAGTGATCGTTTTCCTCTCCAATACCTATAGCAAGTCTATGTCATTCTGACGTATCTTCCTCTCCGTTTCGGCGAACGCTAAACACGGCTCTCCCGCTCCGAAGGAGCGCGCGCGCTCGTTAAGCGCTGTTTGTGCAGGTATGATTTAGAGAGAGACTATCACCGCCATATAGGCTCAATTGTGGACAATATTATGATTTTCGCAACCCTGTGCTGAAACTAACTTTAATAACGCTGGTCAACAAAATTGAACACATTTTTTTGTTAAAAGATAAAGAATAGTTGATTCTTCTTGCACTTTTTCGTGCTGATTTCAGATCTGTTTTAAAAATGTTTCTATCACGCAAGGTTTTTGAGTAATTATATGAAATGTATGGTAGTGGCAAAAAAACTGGACCGACTCTTTGTAGTAGCTGATTTCACAGCCTTGTTCACTCCAGAGCACGATAGATTGGTAATTAAGACTTTCGTGGTTCGAATCCTGCCTAGGAAGGAAACGTTTTTTTTTTCCTTATTCAAATTTATTCCCAATACTTTTCGATTGCAGCGATATTTTACTACTTAATTAACTTATTATTCCCAGAACATGAAATTTACCATCAATCGAAAAGTATTGGGAATAAATTTGAATAAGGAACAAAAAAAAGTTTCCTTCCCAGGCAAAATTCGAACCACGAAAGTCTTGTTACCAGCCTATCGTGCTCTGGAGTGAACAAGGCTCTGAAATCAGCAACAAGGATCGGTCCGGTTTTTTTTTGCCACTACTGTACTTCAGACTTTTCTGGTATTGATACCTTGTGACATATTACCTAAAATCATATTTATTTACCTAAAATGTGTTTGAAATAGATTTTAGGCTATACTTCACTTGAGAAGCATCTCTTTTGAGTGTCCAGCAGTAGTCCGCCAGAATATTTGGGCTCCATTTTTCCTGGTAGCGCCTTTCCATTTCAGAAAAGTCCTGGTGAAAACGCTCTCCAGTTCATCGTTCACTACCCAAAGGTTTTGAGGAAAGAAAAAAAATAGATGAGAATCGAAGAAGTAATTTTCAGAGATATGACATCCCATCATATTATAGTTCTGAATCAGCTCACTGACAAGTTCTCTGTAATCTTTTGATTTGTGGTTCCTAGAAAATAACAATGTTGAATGATCCTTAGGTTCCCGGCGTATCATTGGAACTGGAAAAGGCATATGACGGGATCTTGTAGTCAACCACTTAATAGAATCACATGGAGCACAACAGATTTCAGGGGCCCAGTTCATGTCCTCATCTATTTTTCAATCAAAAGAACACTCGTAAGCTCTTTTAATAGTGTAGTAAAATTCAAAGTTAACTAATCACAAACGCAACAAAAATTGTTTATGCTATTTATACAGAATTCCGAGGTATGTTTCACTTTATAAGATACTTTTACCACACTTAAAATAAGGACAAAGAAAACACGGGTTATTTAACTTGTTTTATGAATGTAAGTTCCAACTCAACTGAGAATTAGTATTAACTCTCATAGTCTTACGAGGAATAAAAATTATTTTTATGAATTCAGACTTCACAGGCAACAGTGATCTAAAGTTATAGGTCAACTGTTAAAGCAATAGAATGAAATATTTTCTCTCCATTAGCATGTGTTAAGGACTGTGTATATATATATATAAATATATATATATATATATATATATATATATATATACACAGATATATATATATATATATATATATATATATATATATATATATATATATATATCACAGAAGCCAGTGAAGCAAAGAAAAAAGAAAAGTGTCTTCTTTAGTGTAACTTTTCTGAAGTATTGCCGATATTAAACATTTCAGAGAAAATCAGTGCTACAAAAATATCCTTTATACTGCTTTATTCACAACAGTTGTTCTCGAAGTCCTATCCCTTGGTGGCGTCATCAGTTCGTTACACTGCTAGAGGCAATTTCATTGTTTTAAGGAAATGTTTTGTTTATCATCCCTTTTAAACCACTAATACTATCCACAGACTATGACATTATGATTGCAACTGTAGTCCTTTATTTAAAATTCTCCGCTCTTTAAAATTAATTGAGCATATTGGGAATTAAATCAATGGCTTCTCCGAAACACGTTATGAAATTTTTAAAACTTTTTTTTTCTCGGAAAGGAAGCAAAAACGAGCAAAATTGTATTAAACTTTTTTGTTCGAAATATTTCAAAGACTAGCCGCCTGAAATTAATGACAATACTTATGGCTCACCCTATGTAAGTGTATTATCAGTTCGAAAATGCTTTATATGTGCTAAGAATTAAACATCGAAAGAATTTGAATGCTTCTTTTCATACTTGCATGCATTTACTTTAAGGTTCCTTGTGTGGATTATTCTCATTATCCAGTAAGCAATATGTTTATTTTGGTATGCAAATGTTGAATGTATTTCTTAGCCACTAGTTACACAGCAGTCGCATGCCTCGAGGCTTGGAAGTTGTATAAAAAGTGTACCGTAATTTATTTCCCTCCGAAGCACGTAGTGAATCATCTCCAGACCATTCATATATGTAAAGGAGTTTTTGTGCACTAGCATCACATCATAAACACTCTTTGGTGATACTGAATATCGTTTATAATATGACATTTTATGACAGGCTTGTAATATAATTGCTATAGCAACAATGACGTCAACGACTAAGCAATGTCGCATCAAAACGTATTATGAGGGGAGGGAATTACGAATTGTGGTACCGTGTCTCTATTATGGCTTTACGAACATAACAATATATCGTTAAATAAAGAGTGTTGAACACAAAACACACGTGAAAAGGAGATATGTTTCTTCTGTGATAGCCGAGATCCTACTCCGTCTGAGTCAAATTAGTGACTTTCTTAAATACAAGTTATACAGGGTTTTTCAGAATTTCAATTGCAATTAAAATTATTGATTGAGGCGATTTGAGACAAAAAAAAAACTCAGACATATTAAACCTTATACAGTCTTAGAAAAATGTTTTGTCGTGTCTCTCGATGGTGGAAATGTTGGAGTTTTGACGCGCGATTTACACGAGTACGTTTGTACAGATCTCGGATTATATCTCTGCCGATCAGTGGCCGTTAAATTTCAAATGGCTTATCTTACAACGTAGGCGTCGTCGGCGTATTGAAAAGCATTGCAACTTTCCTCCCATCGTCTCACCTCCCCACCGCAACTGTAGTGTTGCACAAAGGCAGAGATAAAATACGAGATCTTGTACGCTATCTCCTTTGACTTCAAACCTAGTTGCTCAGTGTTGTCAATTCAGCGGTTTTCCCGCTAGATCTGGCGTTTTTCTGTGTTCGTTTAGCGGATTTTACATTGACAGCATAGCAATTTAACGGTTTCTGCACTGTTTCATAGCGGTTTTTTTAAGAATTGAGTTGGCAACACTGGAGTTGCTATCAGCCTCTCGTCGTGCTGCTTTCTTAACGTCCTTTTCGGTGGAGCAGTGAGTAGCGTGCTGGCTTGCGGTATCCGGAGCCCGCAATCGCTTCCCGACCAGCTCATTTTTTTTTATTAACGTAACTAATTTTTATACAATGTTACCCCTCTTAATGTTTTAATTTTTATTATAGTGAAACGAATTATTTTCCAACTCTGGCTCGACTAGGAGAATAAAAATACTCTTGGGAGATCAATTTTCTTTCCGGAATAAAATAAACCAGGTGACCCGGGTTCGATTCCTGGCTGGGACAAATTACCTGGTTGAGGTTTTTCCGGGGTTTTCCCTCAACCCAATATGAGAAAATGCTGGGTAACTTTCGGTGCTGGACCCCGGACTCATATCACCGACATTATCACCTTCATCTCATTCAGACACTAAATAACGATAGCAGTTGATAAAGCGTTGTAAAATAACCTACTATAAAACATGGTTTCGGATGTTTAACTATGAAATTTTGAACCGTAATAGTCAAAATACATCATAATCCAGTAATTAGATATAGAATGGTGAGAGACGGACTGCATGGAAAACTACAATGAATGAATAGGAAGAGGAGAAATAAGTAAAAGGTACACGAAGACGCAGCCTCGTCAGAGAAATTTGGGGCTGAGAGGAAATGTGTGTCTGAGCTCCAAGCCACCGATCCGTTTGAAGGAACATTAGAGAATTTTGAAGGGAAGAAAGCCGAAAATTCAGGGAAATCGGGAACCACTAAGCACATTATTTATAGAATGAAGACGGACCGCGTCGAAAACTACGAGATATGTGCTATATTATGTCATAAAATCTGTCAGTTTCATCCTAGTGACCCTCGAATAATAACACTATTCAGCGCTAAAAATAGTCGAAAATTATCACAGTACCTATAATAATATGGCTGTTTTATGTAAGGTCGTGAAAATTAATTTTATATACCTGCTTAAACACTGCAACTTATAAGTAAAATTAAATATTTATATTATATTGAGATTATAAATTATGTATTTCGTACGCAATACACGCTCATGTTATTTATAGTACTTTACGAATTACAGTGAACTCGGTTATAGTGAACCTAAATCGTTGGTCCTGACCCGCATACGTTAAAAAGTACATTAATATTTCCGTTTATAGTTATTTCGGTTATAGTGAACCTTAAAAATTGGAGTTACAAGAGTTGTATGCTGACGAATTCTTATTGGAAGTCAGACCTTTTTGTATAAAATTGAAAGAATATGTTGAGAACAACATTCTAAGTTTCTTACTCCTTTAGTCAAAGGTCAAAGGTAGGATTAGTGATTCCTGTGCTGTAAATCCAGGTAATGCTTGACGAACTTGCCTCATTCCACCGTCATAGGGTTGCCATTCTGTTCTCAGGCACACTACTCTATTGTTATTTCTAATCCTCCACCGTCAAAGGGTTGCCTTTTGTTCTCAGAAACATTTCCATTATGACGGATAGCATCGAAAGAACGAAAAATGAAATTGCCTTCTTTTATTAAAAGGGGACGGACATTATGTCCAGAGCATAAATGAAGGTAAGATTCCGATAGCTATCAACCTACATCAACCTCCTCCCAGTTTCCATTAAGTGACCCGGGAAATTCCAAGGCTGAGTACGCAGTCACGTCATAACAGCGTTTGTCATTTCTGTCTGATCAGTCTGTTTCTAGTGTTCGAACAGTGAATGTATTGTATAAAAATGCCGAAGTGTAAAGTGTTTTCTTTGGAAGACAAGGCGAATATTATAAGTGACATTGAACGTGGTCTTTCGCAAGCGGACGTGGGTCGACAGCATAGTTTAAGTAAATCAACTGTGAGTAACAGTATACAGTGTAATCTATTCCACAAAAATTAAATATTTTAATTACTGTATAGTATTTTATTTTCTTGTTCGCAATTTCATTCATTGCTGTCACTTAAGGTTAGGGGAGAGACACTTCGGATTTAGTGAACGAAATGTGCAAGTCCGCAGAGGTTCACTATATCCGGAGTTGACTGTATTTCGTATGTGTTTGAATACTGGTTCAAGAAGATAACTAAGAGAGTTAATAACGTGATAAAATACTGCAAATAAATGATAACTTATTGCGAAACACGTAATCTAGGTGTTGTCCTTATGAGTTGTGACACAGGTTTGATTAATATTGCAATCTAGCTAATAGTTTAACGTTGGATCTTTTGATCATTTAAAGGAGATCAGAAGCACAGTATTATTCAGTATTGGAAGAGCAAAAGTTTATAAAATGGCTATCCCCATAACCCACAGTACAGAGGTCAACACATTACTCTTTGCAGATGACAAAGTCATAAATGTCATCTCAGAATATAATTAATAAGGATTCGGTTACATAAATATGGCTAACTGGGGTTCGAAGATCAGAAAATGGACCGAGTTATTTTTCTATTTACGTTGTATATAACATTATCTTAGATGTGTGAAATTGCTTCAGTGCTGAGCGAAGATCATAAAAATACATATGACAAAGTACGTAATACGAGACATGGAAGAAACTATGTGACAGAGCCTTTAGATCAGGGTTGCAGAACTGGGGAAGAAAGGAGTGAAAGCATGGGAAAGAGTTCGTTCCCCCATCCCCAAGGCCAGAGCCTTCATTGACGTTTCTGTGACGTTTGACAAACACACTGTTCTCTCTTCTCTTCTCCCCCTACCGTGCAATGACGCGAGGGTTGAAAGAAAGGGATAAGTTACGTGTTCCGGCTATGACGTGTACTTCAATTGTAGCACAGTTATGCATCCCTGCTTTAGATAGTATTTCATTTTTACAAAAAAAAAAAAAAAAAAAAAAAAACACAATAAGTCCTATAAAATTAATACAATTTCGCTGTTATTTCGCAGAAATACATAGGACCTAAATTTCGCATTTATCGCGGATTAAAAAACTACACTAATATACCTAATATGCTATTAAATATAAAATTACTTATTATTATTATTATTATTATTATTATTATTATTAATAATAATAACAATAATGATAATATCCGCCAAAGAATTAGTATTGCCATTCAACGAGGGAACGCTATAAGTGTTATGGGGATTTTTCCAGAATCTAAATCATTGGAAGAAATATTTTATTTCTTGCTGAGCTGTAGACAGTTTTTCGCATCCTTTAGTTTTGTTGCTAACTTGTAGTTTGTCCCTTACTCAATTGTTTAATTTAAATTTCAAATTAAATTAAATTTTATTTTGTATAAGACAGTTTGCTATGTTTTTAGATAATATTGCTCTAAATTAAAGCATTAGGTAAAATTGTTAAGTAGGATAAAACCACTCTGTGAATTAGTATTGTTACAATATTGTGTTGTTAGTGGTAATTACATTACCTGTAATTTGTCATGAGTAGGGTACGGATTTTTAGGTCGTTAAAATGTAATTTTATGTGCCTAAAATAGGCTTAAAAGTGTAGGAAATAGTCTCTAAAGAATTGAAAATAGGCTCTAACAAAAAAAAATATTTTCTTTAAAAACATGTTTCACGTCATCAGGAATTCACTTCTAGAACTTAATAATTTTAAATGCTTATATACCGTTACCACCACTACTACTAAAAGTACAAGAACAACAAATATCTAACTAGTTATACAGGGACATCATTTTATTTTTACTTGCATTTTTATTGTACCTGCATTTCTGAATGTACTTCACTCTCACCCCTTCACTAATGTCCTTGCTCCCGCCAGACACACAAACTTACGGCCGCTGTTGCAGTCGAAGTCTTCAAGCACTGAAGTAAACACTGCAGTGTATAGTGTGTTTCAGAAATATAGTTGCGTTTTCTATAGAAGAAAGAACCTATATTAATAATATCGTACTAAAAATTATATTCAAGAAACGATAAATTCAATTTCAGAGAATATGCTTCAAAATGTTTTTAATAATATGCGTACTGAATTGAAGCCTGCATTGTAATGAACGGCAACCATTTTCAGCAACTTGTTTAAAAATTCAGATTAGCTTTTTTTAATTGAGGTGGCTAGAAGCAAAGGAATGCTAGTGACATTTGTAATAACATGAGTTAAGTGCATCCAGTGTAAGCTAAAGTATCTAAAATTTTAGTGGCAAAGGGATATTTTAATCGCATCACACATTAAAATTTAAATAAAAATTTCACCGATTTTACGAAAGCTTAAATATTTAAACCCCATTTTCTCAAAAGTAACTTAAGTGCACTTACAGCCCTTTATTTATGACCCCCTCAATTTAAATACGCTCTCTATATTGTATCTTAACACCAATAATTAATATGCTAAATAAAGTAGACATTACATAACGAACATAGCCGCCTGAAAAGTTGAGTTTTTGAAAAAAAAAATGTTACTACTCTACTGTATTTTGATAAATTCCGTAAAAGTGATAATCAAACTGAAAATCGTAATATCGTATTTTCCTACAACATAAATGGATACACTACTTTTCTCTCTTCTTGTACCTAGTAAACTGATTTGTTTACATATTGCACTAGTAACATCAAACTCCTGTAATGGAAGGGGGCAACTGAGTTTCCGAGTATAGCCAGGTTAATGTTAAAAATGTTGGTAAAAATAAACTGATGTCCCTGTACATAAACTAAACTTAAATGTGAAAAATAAGTTTTAGACATAAATTCAGTGCACAAACAAATAAAATATAATCAATTTTTACCAAGCCTTATCCGTTAATGTCCATAATTGGCGTCACAATAAATTACTAATGCGTTTTCTAAATTGTCAACTAAAAATAAAAAGCACAACACAAATTTGTATGCTATGAACGCTCCACATCACTGAAGTAACAGGACCGTATTTCAATTTTGACATTAGTTGAACAGGTATGTTACATTGTAAATCCGTGTTCTTCCCTGCTAGGATATCTGAAGCAGTACGCAGGTCCTTCAGTCGTACATTTCTCTGTAGAATTTGCTCCAGTTTATACCGTACTTTATTTACAACAGAACCAGGAACACATTTGGAATTTAAAATACAAATTTTCGAAATAAGAATGGGTGTTTTGACCTATTAGAGATAAAACTCACTTGATAGGTCAAAATAGGCTTTGTCGTCAAAATAGGCATTTTTAGGTACTATTATAATACCAATTTTAGGGATAGTTTTATATGAAACGTGTACTTGCAAGTTTTTATGAACTTATCTTTTAAGGATTAAAATAGGTTTTTACCTAAAATCCGAAGTCTAGTCATGACAATATCTGTTTGATCATAATAGTCTTAGCTATAGTACAGGGACATCATTTTATTTTTACTTCAATTTTTATTGTACCTGAGTTTTGGAATGTACTTCACTCCCACCCCTTCTACTAGTAAACTTCCAACCGTTCACGACACAGAGCCGAGGGCGCGTAAGCAGTATTGAGTTACTGAGTATAGTACGTTTCAGAAATATGTTCGCGTTTTCCAGTGACGAAAGAGCTTTCAATATTGAATCATATTTTCGTACGGGTACTGTCGTCCGTTTCCCTATGTCGCATCCCGGCTTCCCCCACCTGCTTCTGTTCGCCCCTTTGTAAAGTCTAGTAGCTGGGCTATCTTAGCTCTTTTCTGAAAACAATAATTTCTGTTAGGAATTGGACGTTACGTAATATTATTCAAGTGTTTAAAATAACTAAAATGAAAGGACGTCCTTAAGTAATTAACTGTCACGTGATCCCCCCCCTTTCTACAACCCTGCGACAAAACCACTTGAACGGACAGTAGATAGCATTTCTGAGTGATTTTATCTTTTCGGATCGGGCAGAAGTGAAGATTGAATTTACAGTACGTAAGGTACTCTTTTATAGAGTAGGTACAGAATTATTTCAACATGAGTTACTCGTACGAAGGACGAAACTGGTAATTGGAATTAGGTACAATAGTCTATAGTGCGATAATATGCACAAAAGAACTGAAGCCTGTATCGAAATGAACGGTCACCATTTTCTAAAATGTGTTTAAATATCCATATTATAATTATTTTTCAATTTAACTTCATTCTCTATATAGTACGCTAATGTGCTGTAACAGTACAATATACACTGCATAATTAATTCTTCCGAATGGATAACTCAATTCGTGTGTAAAACACTAAGTGTTAATACAGTACTGTATTTTGATTAAACAAAAACCTAATGAAAATTATCAAACTCAAAATTGCGATATTTCCTAGTTTACATAAATGGATGAACCACTTTTCTTCCCTCCTATACCCAGTAAAGTGATATGTATTTTACGCCAGTATCATCGAACTCCGTCGTGGAAAGGGTAGCAAACGGTGTTTCCTGTTTCAATCGTTAATAGAAAGGTATAGCCAGGTTAATATTAAAAATGTTAGTAAAAATAAAATGATGTCCCTGTATAATAATGTTCATCTATCTAAAAATGTTAAATGTTATGTTTTATTTAACGACGCTCGCAACTGCCGAGGTTATATCAGCGTCGCCGGATGTGCCGGAATTTTGTCCCGCAGGAGTTCTTTTACATGCCAGTAAATCTACTGACATGAGCTTGTCGCATTTAAGCACACTTAAATGCCATCGACCTGACCCGGGATCGAACCCGCAACCTTGGGCATAGAAGGCCAGCGCTATACCAACTCGCCAATCAGGTCGACTTCATCTATCTATGTTCTCTTATTATGTGCAAATAAATGATACTGTAACACTCATACGAGTGTGATCCTATATGATGACTCGGCGTAGCTCAGTGGTAGAGCACTCAGTTGAGAGTCCTGAGTTCGATCCCCAGCGCCGGAGTGAATTTTTACCGTTATTAATAAATAGTAACCACAATAGGGAATTCTGTAGGATGAAAAAAAATATGTCATCATATGGATAAAATTACTTATTTTGACAGCATTTAGACGCATTTCGTATTTATCGTGATTGCGAAAATCTACCATTTATATTCATAATGGACAAATAATGATAAGAAGAAGATTGTTTGCTCTAGTTCTTGAACTGATAGTCCTAGTACGGACTCTCGTTTTCTTTATGTAGATCAGTACATCCACGGTTATGAGGTCGGCCGCGAAGGTTAAAGTGTCAGAATATTTGACAATAATTATTATATTCCTTTTGATAAGACGCTCGACTGATGTCTTTCAAGAATGCATTAGTCAATGTTTTGCTGCATTTCACTCCCATCCCTTCTACTAATGAAGTTCAACCGTCCTCCACACAGATCCAACACCGCATATAATATAGTCATAGTAGCCTTACGGCCAAAGTAAACAGTACGTTCCAAAAATATGTTCGCGTTTTCCAGTGACGAAAGAGCTTTCAATATTGAATCATTTTCGCACAGGTACTGTCGTCCGTTTGCCTATGTCGCATCCCGGTTTCCCCCACCAGCTAGTGGCTGGGCTGTCTTACCTCTTTTCTGAGAACATTAATTTCTGTTAGGAATTGGACGTCTACGTAATATTATACAACTGTTCAATATAACTTAAATAAAAGGGCCTCGTTAAGTAATTACTGTCACGTGATTTCCTCCCTTTCTACGACCCTACGACATAACCACTTGGACGGACAGTAGATAGCATGTCTGAGTAATTTTATCTTTTCGGATCGGGCAGAAGTGAAGATTGAATTTACAGTACGTAAGGTACTCTTTTATAGAGTAGTTACAGAATTATTTCAACATGAGTTAGTAGTACGAAGAAAGAAACTGGTAATTGGGATTAGATACAATAGTCTATAGTGCGATAATATGCACATTAGAACTGAAGCCTGTATCGAAATGTGTTTAAATAATCATATTAGGATATTTTTCAATTTAACTTCATTCTCTATATTGTACGCTAATGTGCTGTAGACAGTATAATATACACTGCATAATGAATACGTCAACATGGACAGCTAGTTCGTGAGTAAAAACACTTATTGTTGATACTGTACTGTATTTTGATTAAATAAAAATCTAATGAAA